>VZTL01029241.1:73194-116858 GCA_013400535.1 Scopus umbretta
GGGGGAGTTATTTCACCCACCCCCTGCAATGGGACAGGGAGAGAGGGAATGGCTCCCTCCCCAAATATTTTCCCTGTCAGCCCCCGCCAGGCAGGATCGGCCTGGGGACACCGGGTCCCTCAAACACCGGGAACTCGGTGGCGATGCTCTGCCCGGCGATGGGACCGAGGGGTGTCAGGGGTGCTGTGGGAGCGCAGGGACCTCAGGAAAACCCACCGGCCCACCCGCGCGGCGTGGGGACCGTGCTCGGAGGGGGCCCCGACCTGCCGCGGGGCCGGGGCGAGCTGGAGGGCTCTCCGTTTCAATTACCAGCTTAATAGCTACACCGAGACCCATTAAAAATGCATCAGTGCCTCCGAGGAAAGAACTTCAGGAGAAGCGGAAAATTCATCACTTTGAGTTCCCTTATTAGGAGAAATGGTGTTTTTTTCTCCCCCATTTGTCTCGAATCCAGGCGAAAAGAGGTTATTTCTGCCCGGTGACTTCCCCGTGGGTTTACCACGAGGTGTAAACAGGCAGTGCCCGAATCCGGGCGAGGAGCGCACAGCCCTCGCTGCGGAGAGGGGAAAACTCAGCACATCCAACACCGGGAGAGGACATTGGGACCATCAGGGCTGCAGCAGCAGCTCAGCCCTCCGGAATTTAAGTGCCAGCAGCTTTCCCTGCTCTTTGCTGAGCAGCGTGTGGTGGGAGCACGGTCTCTCTCAGAGGGCAGACCCCCAAATGCGCTCTCCCAGTACAGCGCGGGTGTTTGTACTGGTCATACTGGTCCTTTGCTGGGCTGGTGGGTCTCTCCAGGAGCTGCTGGAGCTGCTGAGCTGGAGCTCACGCTGTTCCTGAAGAGCCGTTCGTGGAGGAGGGCTGGCTAATAGCATTAGCAGGGGGTGTGATGATGCAGCCAGTTTTCTGGGGCTGCGGGTTATTTATTGTGCTTAATTTTTCTTCTTCTTCTGAAGGTGGCAGAGACTGTATCTAGGGCATTTGGTTTTGGTTTTTTTTTTTTGGTTCAGGTGGCCTGTGGGCACCTTCCAGATCGATAGAATAAATTAGAGAGTTCACGCAGGCCATTGGTTTGTACGAGCTGTGTTCCATCCTCCCCTAATAGCTGTCTCGCCCAGAAACTTCCAACGCTCCTGCTCTTGTAGCACCTAAGTGCTAATGAGCTGAAGCTGCAGAATACCAATGAGACCTCAGGAATATGGATCAGCCTTTCCCGGCCCAGCCAGGCTAGCCAGAGGCTTTAAAATCATTTCAGCTGGTACCTGAAGTGACTAGTGCAGCCCATCAGAGAGGCAAGGGGTTAAGTGAGGTGCACTTGGGTGGAGAAGGTCTTTCCTACCCATGGTGAGCTGCTGTGGATGTCTCCCAGCTCTTCTCTCCAAACAGAGGGTAGGTGGCTTGTTTTGGGGTGAGGAGAGCTCAGGCTCTGGTTTAATGATGGGTATCCAGATGCTTTGGTGCCCTTCCTTTTTTCCCCTGATAATTGGTCATCCCTGGACATGAGTTTCTGAGCTCTGCTCTGTTTTCACCGCTGGCTTGAATAAAGCCTCTCCAAGCCTTTTCTGTCTGTCCTAGCAGCCTGGTTTGCAAATCCAGCCCCAGTGTGTGTGTATTTACGGAGTGAGCCACGGGTCCGGTCCATGTGTAGCTGCTTTGCTGCTGCATTCCCCTGTGACTTGTACCAGGGCCGACGGCAACTCCCCATTGATGGGGTGCTGGAAAACTGGGGTGATATTCTGCTGCCTTCAGCAGGAGCCCCAAAGCAGGGGGAAAACTCCCAGCTTGCCCAGCGAACGCGGGCCTCCCGTCTTCCCTCTTGGCTTCAAATTCCTATTGGTTTTTCAGAGGTGGGAATGCTGGTGGGGAAAGGTGGGGGTGGGAGAAGGAAGCCTTAGCAGCGCAAAGCCTGAAAATATCGAAGGTTGAAGCGAACGCGTTGAGGGGGAGCGAGGGGGTCACCTCCTGCGCAGGGAGCCCCGGTCCTCTGGCAGGTTTGCCTGGAGGCTTTCCAGCCCCCGTGAGCGGTGGCTCTGGCCCTTCATATGCTGCGTTAACCTTTCTCAAAATACCAAGCGGTGCTGGAACAGGCTGTTTATTTCCAGACGCCGGGAGCAGTGGCGAGTGCTGCAGGCACGTGGGCAGAGGGCTGCGGAGAAGCCTGGTGAGCCAGGGTGGCTTTTGCACTTGATTTACATCTTGGAGCAGCTTGGAGTGGAGGAGACGGGAACCTTGATGAACCAAAGCAGTTACCTTGATATGAGCTATGTCTTTCTTGGTGGCATTCCCTGCTCAGGGCCGCTTATGTCTCTTCTAGAGTGATATGCTCTTTTTTCCTTATGGAAGCTCAGATTTCACAAATGAAATCCAAGGTTTCAGAGAAAAACTCCAGCTTGGGTCTGAAGCTGCCCCAAACGCCATGAAGCGTGCATTTGCGTGCGTGGCTTCTCCGAGCATCGCCGCTCTGGCTCAGTGAGGCAATTACTTATTTCCTAGGTCGTCTCGACCCTCTGCAAAGGCCCTGCAGAATATCACTGCCTGCAACAGGTCCTGTTCAGTGTCGGCAACAAGGAGCTGTTGAATGAGCTTGAGGGTACCCCAGGATGTGACCGTGCGATGGAAACTGTGCCTGGTGAGCCCTTGCTGGTGGCAGGAGGCGTTTAGCTCATGCGCAGCCGCCCCCAGCCCCGGGAGCGGGAACCCCAGGGATGCGCTTTGCCTCCCCCCCCTTGCAGGGCTCGTAATCGCTGTGTAAACACACAGCAGCTGCCATGAGAATCCAGGCTCCCTCACCCGAATTGATACGGGCTGACACTGCACAGCTCCGGGGACCGGGAGCGACCTGGCAAAGCCTGGCTGGAGCGATGGGCAACGTTGTTGGCTGCGATTTTGGGAGCCTGGGGTAAGTCAGGAGGATGCCGAGGTGCTGGTGGCTCCTAGGGCTCTGCTAGCGTGAGGTGTCAGGGTGGCAGCGGTGCTTTTCAGGGAGCAGTACCTCCAGGTTGTCTTCCCACCCCATTGGTTTTTTTTAGGGTTGTTGGGGGTGTTTTTTGAGACTTACGCTGTGGCCACCACGTGCCAGCATGCTTTGCTCCATGCTTCACCTGGGGGCTCTTCCCCCTTGCAAGGGACCATTGCTACACATTTCTCCTCAAAAACCTCATTCCCTGGTCCCTAACATGATGAGGGACCCGCAGCCCTGGGCACAGCCGCGTCTACGTGCACATCCAAAGATGCGACCCTGGTTCCTGCAGCTCTTCTGGGTCCTGGGACAGGGGTCCCCGCCTGGCTCCTGTGGCCATCACCACTAACGAAAGGTCGGCTCTTCTTGTTTGGAAAGATGTTTCATGGGGTCTTCCCACTATCAGAGTCTCACCCCAGCGCCCCTGCCTTGTGCTGAGCCCCCACCTCTGGGCAGTCGGCATCTGGTGCCAGAAACGCGTTTTGGCAAGTACCTGGCTTGCTGCTGGCTGGCCTGGCAGGTTGGCTGCACTCTTCCCTTTCCTGTCTGTTAAAGAAGCAAAGCAGAAGCTTGGGTTACAAGGGACTAGAGGAAAGAAGTTTTCAAGGTGCCATGAAGGAGCAGTCACGGAGCTGGGAAAGGGGCTGGTTTGCACAGAACAGCCATGCGGGGACATGCAGCACCGGGGCTTGTGAACCCCCATTAGCTTTTTCTCCCCTCTGGTGGCCAGGAGGGACTGTCCCTGCAATGGAGTCTCCTGAGCAGGTTTGGGGTCACCTGAGCTAGCAGAGGCATCTCCAAAGTCTGACCCATGTGCAGCTCTGGGGCTGCAGACTGTGTCCCGAGCAGCAGATGGGGCCAGGACAGGTTCTGCTGCCCTGTCTGGGGCTGGCTTTCTTCCTTCTTGTTGAAGTCTGGAGGATTTTGGAGTGCTGGAAGGGGCCACGCAGCCTCTCGACCCAGGACAAGGGGGTTTTAGGGAGCAGATGTTGCCCACAGGGTTGAGCTGCTCCTCTAGGGCTGATGAGACACACCAAGAGCTAAATAAAGTGTGAAAATTGCCTGTTTCCAGCACCAACTCTGTGTGGGCTGATGGCATGGGCTGTGCCCGGCTTAGCAGCTGATGGAGAGAGACCGGGAACCGGCACAGCTCTTGGACCTCCCCTGGCCAAGCACCTCCATCCTGCTGGAGATGGGGCACGAGGTCTGGTGCCCTCGGCCACCTGTCTTGGCTGGGGATGCTGCTTTCAGCAGCACCGCGTCGAAACGGTGTTTTTCCCAGAGCGCTGGCGCACACCAAATAGCGAGCCGTGCCGCTTTTCAGGAAGGTGGCTGGACTGTGGAGCAGGCTGTCGTGGACCACAGCACCTCTCCGAATAGCTCAGAAGGGCTCTGTGGGTCCTGGCGGCGGTGGCACCCACCTCCCAAAGGCCACGGTGGCTTCGCAGGCTTTTTGGAGGGGATGAGCTGGGGCTGGGATCAAATCCCACAAGGACCCTCTCGCTTCACCAGCCCGGCAAACCTTTGCCACAACTTGGAGCCACGATGGCAGGAATTTGGGTTTGCTGTGTTTTTAACCAGGCTGGAGTGCCTCCTCGCTCCATGTTCGGTGAATCTTGCTGGAGGTCTGGGTGAAGACTGCAAGGTTGTTTTTGTGGGTGCAGAGCAGTCTCCGCGACCTGCGTGTGTGGGGATACCTCCCCTCAGGGAGGGGGCTGCGCCAGCACCGTGGGGCCGTGGGGGGGGGTCTCCACTCTCCTTGCGCTGCCTTCCCGAGCTGAGCCCCGTCGGCAGCAGGATGTGTCCTTTCTCGCCGTCCCGCCTTGCCCTGAGTTTCTTTAATTACAGCTTTGGGAGGGATCTTCCCCTTTATTCCCCCAAATCTTCTCCTTAATTAAAATCCTCAATCTGGGCCAGTGGAAAGCAGCTGTTGCCTCTTTGCTGCGTGCTCGGGTGTGTTGCAAGCCGCAACCTGATTGCTGGCCACGTAGGGACAGGCTGGGGGACAGCGTGGGGACGGGACGGGGCTCACGCGGCGGTGGGGAGCACTGGCTTTGTCACCACCCCGCCTGGCTTCTCCAGGCATCCTGAGGTGATGCTGAGTGGAGCTGGCAGCTAGGACCACCCCTGCCTTGCCATGGGAGGGCTGAAATCACCTGAGGTGTGAGTGGGAACCAAGCGCCTGGTCCCTCCGCATCCTTTGCGCCACGGAGTCCCCTCCTGTGGGGATGCAAACGGCTTGAGTGCCAGCACGCTGGGGAGAGGGCATTGGATCCAAAACTAGTCATTTTGGGTTTGTCCCTCTCCCGGTCTGGACAAGGGCTGAAAGGTACAGGTGGATGAAGGTGATAGGGGAAGCTGGGGCTGGGATTGTCCCTTGAGCTCAGTTCACCCCCGGGATCCATGCCACGGTCAGCTATTTCTCATTCCTCCTTTCATTCGTGCTCTCGCATGTTCAGAGAAAGCACATTGGGAGCTGGCTGCGGCACTGCAGGATCCAAATCCAGCATTGGCACCTCACAGGGCTCCTGGGACACCCCTGCCACCCCTGTGTCCCCAGCCTTGCCGTGGCTCGGGGCCGTTCTCCGGCACGGGCTCTGCAGCTTCGTTATGTTTTCTTCCAGAAATAGCCTGAAGAGGTGACTTTATCCCTCCCTGCCTGCCTAGGGCTGGTGTTTCTGCAGCGATCCATCATCAAAGCAACAGGGAAGTGTCAGGGACAATTAGTGAACTGGTGGTGTTAACTTTATCAGAGACGATATGTCTCTTCTTAATGAAACTCATGGAAGAGGGGAAAAAAAAACCCCAGAGTGCTGACAACAGATGTATTATTTCACCTCCAATTTACTGGTGCATGCATTTTTCATTCATGGAAGCAGCTGATATGCAGATTTATTCAGAGTGGAGCAGGTACAGCCCTCGATGGATCAATTCTTGCAGCAGGCTTAGGAGAAAGGGACCTTGCTAAGCACACAGCTGTGCGAGGCAGTTCCCAAAGCCAGCCCCACAGTTTGTGCCCAAGATGGGCTAAACACAAACACCAATCATCTTTTTTTTTCCCAAATCTATGCTTTTCAACCCTGATTCTGTTCCCATTTTGGGCCAGGAGGGATTTCCACTGACTTTTGTGGCTTGTGTCTTCCATGTATTTCAGATGGGGTGGCCTGTGTTGACTTTTGGTCTTCTTTCAGCTCCGCTTTGCTGGGAGAGCCACTGCTTGGTGCAGCCCAAGATGACTTCACCTCCACCCTGTTTGGGAGGAACATGTCCAGCCACAGATAGTGGATTGGATTTATATTATGGCCATATTTGAGATGGCTTCTTCAGGAGACCCTTCTTCCCTCTGTCAGATGGGTTCTGGCTACTTGGTCACCATCATCATCCCTTGAACCTCAATGCCAAAGCCAGGTGACTCTTATTGGTGATCTGAGTTTGGCCTCCAGATGGGTCTGGAGCTCTTCTCCCTCCATATGCAGGGCGTTGCGGTTTCTTCTCTGTTTTGGGGAGTCAGCTCCCCCATGGTGGTGGAGGAGGGACACCCTCCAGAAGCCAAGTAGAGTTTCATCTCCTTGTGCTCATGAAACTGAATCCAAGAAAAATATTTGAGGTATTTTTCCCTCTCATTAGGAATGGAAGACAGGAGTCTTCTCTCTTCTGGGTACTATACAACCAGCATGAATTATTTAGGACAAAGCATCTCACAGATAAATAACTTTCTATGTGGGGAGATTAAATCTGGGTGTTTTTTTTTAATATAATAACAAAAGCAATTTCTCTCTCATAAGTCCTCATATTTCACACAGTAAAGAGATCCCAGGCATCCATTTCTGTATTGATCAGCAAATAGGTCCTTGTATAGATTTAGTTCACCCAACCTTGTTTAATTTTGGATTCATTGATTCAATGCAAAGATCTAGATGAAAAGCAAGTGGGCTGTTTCCAGTGCTGGTGATGCTATTTTTAAATAAATCTAGTGCATGCTAAAATAAATATGCAAAGCATTTTGTAAGTCCGTATATGGGTGGGGAAGAGGAGACCAGATGCACTAAAATATTTAACAAACTTTTTCTTGATTTCTCAAAATGCATATTTTATTTAGTAAACATTAGTGAAATTTAATCTCATCCAATATTTGCTCCAACGGGCTGTCCCGCGCCCATCGCCTGGTGTGAGCAGGTACGCGGGACCTTGAGGGAACAGTCTGTGCGGTGACATTGGTGCCACATTTAAATGCAAAGCTCATTAACCGTGTCTGGGATTTTTTGTTTGTTTCTTTCTCTTTTTGTTTTCACGTTCGTTACAAGAGCAAGAGATGAAATACCCATCTAGAATTCCCTTTCATCTCCAGGCATGGTTTTCTTTTTTTTTTTTTCCTTTCCGTTGCTCAGATGACAAAGTTTCTCCTTCAGAATTTTATTTGATTTCAAAAGATGAGAAAGAATTAAAAGGATCTCTGGGAGGCTGGGCTCACCTTACACTATCCAGGATCCTCCAGAAGGTGTTTGTGTGAACTGGCAAAGGCTCCTGGCCCCAAGGGATGGAGTTCATCCTCGGGCTGGAGCCACGTCCCAGCTTTTCCTTCACCTAGGGGTGACCATCCTGCGGATCTCAGCCTGCTTTTCCAGGGAACGGCATCCCACTCTGGGCGTACGTGCCTGTCTCCTCAAAAGCCTCAGCTTTCAATCCAATCAAATTTAATTGAATTGTGGTTTTGATCACATCTGACGGCGGCAGAGATCTTGCTGATAATCAGATTCCCATGGGTGACATGGAGACGGGGCTGGTGGAGGAGGGAGGTGAGATGGGGGCTTGTGTGCCCGTGCTGATGCTGCTTGGTCCTTAAAAGACACCAGAGAAGCTATACCGGAGCCAAGCTCCATCCATCCTGGGATCAGATCACGTTTTGGGGTTAGGTGAATTTACCGCATGTCTAAATGGGGACTTAACCCAGACGGGTTGTGGTGTTTCTGGTCAAAATAAGTCAATTTGGTTGGCAAAGCCCCACAGTGGCTCCCTCTCGCTGCAGCCGGGGCTGTTGGGGAGCACCTCCAGCATCCCCACCGCTGCTGCTCCAGCACATGTGGTACCCAGCTTGGCCTCATCCTGACCTGGCTGGTGTCTGGATGTGGGCTCAGCTCAGCTCTCTGCCTCTCCTGCGTCTCTGCCCTGTCTGCTGTCGCTCACACCAGCACGTGCGCAGTCGGGGACGGCAGCGATTAATTGCAGGAGTTCACGTGTGACTTAACATGAATTCACCTGGAAGTGCAACCCCTGGGATGGGGGGAATAGTCCTCGTAGAGCCGTGCTGCCCCCTGCTCCAGATGCCTTTCTGTCAGAAAGTGTTTAATTGGGCATTTATTGCGTGTGTAATTTTGGAGGTAATGGAGCAGGCGAGGAAGAGTGAGCTGGCAGCCTGTCCTCCATCCCCAGTCCTCGGCAGCAGCTTGGATAGAGCAGTGAAAGCACCGGAGATCTCGAGCAGAGCTGTGGTCCCTTGCCTGAGACACCAGGCATTTATCCCCCAGGTTGGGGGGAAAACAATAATCCTCCCTCCTGACCTCAGCTTCTTCAATGAGCCATCAGAGGGACACATCCGTCCCCTCCCCAGGGTGCCAGTGCTGTTCCCTCAGGGTATTTGGAGGTGAGAAGCTGGAGGTCCCCAGTGCAACCCCTGGTACCTGCAGCCCTGTAAGATGGTGCAGCCACTGCATGAGGCCGTAACCCTTACGCTGGGCTTGCAAGGCCTCAGGACTGAAGCTTGGTGGACCTGCTCTGTCTGAACTTTTCTTGACCTCCCACAGCTTTGGTTTACCTGGTTTAGCTGTAACTGTGGTTTTCCGGATTGAGCAGGTAGCTACGGCTAATTTATTTTACTTCTGTTGTGTGGTACAGCCCTAGTTTTACACAGACAACAGTAGCAGGCAGTTACTCCATGTAGAATGAGATTATTTTTTTTTTACTAATATAACGAGGTGGGATAGAGATATATAGGCCTGGTGTGACCACAGAGGTGTGAAAAGTGGTGATGCGGGATGCAGCACAGAGGAGCACAGGCATGGGATGGTGAGACCTGGGGTCCAGGGTTAGCAGTGGAGACCCCATGGCTATAAGCAACTTGCCGATGGTGAGTAAAGGACATGCAGAGCTAGAGCTAAACAAAGCTGGTTTTAGGGGTAAGGAGGAGAGCAAAGAAGTAGTATCTAACACACGTAAATGGCATGATATGTAGTAAATTCAGATTTAACATGGAGCTGCTGACCAGTGGAGAAAATGCAAGGTGTAAAAATGTTAGCGAACATCTAAACATGACCCCAAGTGGATCCTCAAGTGAGGAAGAAGAAACCATCGACATGAGCATCATAGTCTTCCCGTTGAGGGCTCCAGATGCTGACCACTCATGTAACGGGGGCCATGAGTGCTGGGGGACAGGGACATGTCCCCTCCTGGCTCCCGCTCCCCGCTCCAGCCGCCACCTCTGTCCTGGCTGGTGGGCAGCCGTGGAGGTGGGAGGGAAGGGCCGTTCCTGCCACCTGCGCTGGGGTGGGGGATGCACCCCTGCAGCCTGGTGAGGAGGATGGGATGGAAGAGGGTTTGCTGTATTTAGGAGCCTGCGGAGCAGAGGTTGTACCAGGAAGTGTCACGAACTGAGGATGCAAAGGGTGGGCAGGTTTCCAGATGGTATCAGTGGTCTCTGCAACAGATTCCCTCCCATCTGGTGATACTCAATCCACAAAAACTAGGGTAATTTTTCTTGCCTTTGATGAAACCAGCACTGAGATGTCTTGTTTCCACTGACTCATCCTTATCAATGTTTCCTATGAGGGGTTCAGGAGAAATGTTCAGTGCAAGCTGACTCTATCAGAAATCCCAGGAAAGGATTTTAACTGAAGCCCCTAGGTCCTGAGCATTCAGGTTGTCCCAAAGGACACCTACTTATATTTTTTTTG
Organism: Scopus umbretta; assembly: GCA_013400535.1. Taxonomy (NCBI): domain Eukaryota; kingdom Metazoa; phylum Chordata; class Aves; order Pelecaniformes; family Scopidae; genus Scopus; species Scopus umbretta. The sequence goes on from VZTL01029241.1 coordinate 83,101, forward strand.
GGAACAGTTTGCTAATCATCATGCTGGAAGGAAAGGTGAAGGCATGGCAGCCTTGCATGATTCCCAGGGAGGGTTGGAGACACAGGTCTCTGGAGCAAGGAATACTCTGCTATTCTCTCTGTGAATAATCCAGACTCCCAGGAATGCTGCAATGGAAAAAACAAAGGGAATGGGAGAAGGAAACTTTGCATTTCTCTAGGGGCTTCAAGTCTCCGAGGCACTCACTCCCCGCCTGTAGCTCAGCATGGACCTGCGGTGTCCAGGAGCATGTCTATCCATCTGAAAGACTGGGAAAAAAGGGAGGCTGGGCAAATTCAGGGGAGAAAAGCTGCTATCCCTTGAATGCCCCTGACTTCTTTGGAGTTTTTTGTTCTCACTTTGTATTTAAAACCCCAAACTAAGACTCAAGACTGCTAGTTTCAAAGACTCAAGAGTTGTTTGCCTTTTGTTGCTGATTGGGTTTTTTTTCCCTCCTTTATACCTTATTTTCATAACTAACTCCTTGAGAGGTGCCAAAATATTCAAATCATAGGAAACAAAACCAAGAAAACCTGGGTTGTGTTTCCCTGTGGCTGCAAGTCAGCAGATTTCTGTGGATTTTCAACGGATTTCAGGTTTCAGTGGATTTCTACTACAGTGAAGGGAATCAGACTTGATCTCTGTTTTCCAAAGTTTCTGACACTAATTGAAGGTAGCATCTCCTCTCTGTGGGCATGCAACTGTGGTTTAATGCATCTAATCTCCTTGGATGCACTTGTTTGTGCTAATTACACCAACACTTGTCAACAGCAATTCTGCCACTTTTTTTTTTAACATTTTTTTTTTCCTGGTTGATTTTTAACACCTAATTGTTCCGTCATCAGTCATCTCCTGTGACTGTTGAGCTCAGGCAGGACATACAGCACCCGTGCACTTACGCCATCCAGCCTGGCTCCAGCTCCTCAGCCTGAACTCTGCCAAACAGGCCTACGTGGAGTGCAAATATGTTCATCAGCCTCAGGGGAGGATCACATTGTGTCCAGGATGTCTTGAAGTCAAGAGGGGGTGATCCAACATATTATTCTAGCCCTATGTCTGCAAAGCTACAGTCTTCCCTTGGCCATGAAGGCGATAATGGCATCCATTGCTACTTTAAACAAGGCAGTGGTGGGTTTCTTCAGACCTAACTGACTGGTAGTGGTTTGGCCAAGTAGAGTGGAGCAGTGGCTTCCCCAGGACTCAGACTGGTGGGACTTAGGTGAAAGTGGCTGAACAATGCTCCAGCATGGCTTGGAGATGGAAGAGACTCATGACAGTAAACTGCCAGGGGAGGATGGAGGGTTGTAGCTGTGGAGTGTAAATGAGAAAAGAGAGATACCTGCAAGGACCCTGCAGATGAAGCATGTTAGCTTGGTGCAGAAGACAGCAGCAAGCCAAGAGACCTGAATATCATGGCCAGAAGAATGAGAGAAGGTTGCCAAGCCATGCAACTGTCAAACAGACCAATACTGAGCCTGGAGGAGACAAGGGGAGTCTGGAAAGGAAACAAGGTCAAGAAACTGAAGCGTCAGGAGACAGCTAGAAATAGAAGGGACGAAAAGATATTTGTATCAGAGGTATCATGGGGAAGGCGTGAAGAAATCCAGCCCTGAGATACCCAGCTCCTCATGCTCAAGCCCTTCCCCTCAAACCTGGCATAAACTATCTTAATGGCTCTTCTCACCTAACCATGAGAGGGGACAGAGACGGGCATGGCAGCCGGGCACTTCTGCCAGTCCACTGGTTTGGTTCAGACCACTAATGAGCTAATTAGTTGCTATGGAGATGCAATGTGGGAGAACTTTGGGGAGGAAAAATTATAGGTAATTTTTATTTGTTTGGGCCCTGTTCCTATAGCAACAGGAGAACTTGTCACTGAGTACCAGTTGGTTTCCATGGAGTTGGCTGCTAGTTCTGGGTTATTAATGCCTCCAAGCATAAGACAGTGCGACTTACCTAGTAGGACTGGTGGGTCGTCCTCCATCACGTGCACGGGAACTTTGCATTTAGCCAAACTCCTGGCCTTGCTTTTGCAACGAAGCGAGCATGCTCCCAGAAGTTGGGTAGGAGTGTTCATCATCCACAGATATAGTGCTAGAAGGATTTATTAGATTCCCCCTCCCTTGAATTCAAGACATCCAGGAATGAATAACCCATCACTTCATAGCTTGTTCCACTTGCAGCATTGCCTGATTTTTAATTGGATTTTCTCTGGGTTCAGCTTCCAGATGCTTGGTGTTGATCTGCCTTTCTCTGCTAAATTAAAAAGTCTTTTAGCACCTGGCAGTTTTGCTGTAAAGGGATGTGTTGTAATTAAGTCGCTTCTCATCTCACCACAACTGATTCTCCTGAACAAAGCCATTTGTTTTCCTTCGGCCTCTCACTAAGAAGCATCGCCCGGTTTTGTACACCTCTGAACAAAAGGCGTGTGGTCTCTGTTTTGCAGGCGAATTGGAGGTCTGTTGAGGAACCTCTCCAGACTCTTCCAGAAGCTGAGCCTTGGAACCAGACCAAACACTCCTGAACACTAAAAAGACTGGGTTTGGGAGAGAGATTGGGTTCACACTAAGTTATAATTTCCCTTCCACCAGCTAACTCCTCAGCCTTCCATAGGTGTTAATTACCCAACAGGAGCTAAAATGTCTCTCTCCACTCCCCACTTATCAACCCATACTCCACTTTGAAGGCATCAGTCACTTCTTTCTGAAGCATCTTGACCAATTACCGCAGCCCTGTGAAGCTTGGAGCGAGCGCGCAGTCTCCGTTGCTTTGAAGGTGGTGCAACACCTACGGCCTCTCCCCAGGGAGAAAGATCTCCCTCCAGCTTTGAAGGCAAATAAGGTGATCGGCGTGTGGATAAACCTTTAATGATATTTGGCTGAGTGCACCACGCAGTCAGAAGCAAACCAGCTAGGAAAGGGCAGCTACTCATAAGCAGCCCTTCTTCAGATCTCTTGGCGAGCTTTGCTCCCGGCCTCGCAGCTCCGCATGCTGTGCTCACAGCTGCTCCTTCACTGTCAGTGAGGCACAACCCAAATGCCTCAAAATGAGGGTGCAGAGGAGGATGGAGGATGAGCCTGTGATGAGGGCTGCCTGTGGAATCGGGAGGAGAGTCCTGAGCCACCGAGGCAGGGTCTGGCTGGGAAACCTGGAGAAGCCAAACCTTCAAGGTAAAAGAAAGGCTTCATGCAAGAGTTCCTGTTTCTCCTTAGTGCCTCTTGAATTACAGATAAATTATGTTAGAAATCCCTCTGCAAAATCTGTGTTTGTTCTTTCACACGTTTCTTTCCAGTGGTGGTACTCATGGGGGGAGAGCTTTGGGAAGTGCTTTATTTAGGCAACCAGTGATGTTGGCTTTAGCATCGAGACTGAGTGTTGGATGGAAAGTATCACCTGGATGAAGAGGGCACATCCAGCACACCAGGAACCCAGCTCCAGGTTGGGAATCTGGGATGGAGATGCAGAAGATGAGAGCAGCAGGTGCCCAGGACATGACGTGCCGTCAATCCACTCTGCGGCCCCTGCTCCAGGGCAGCTGCCAGGGTCTTTCTGCCCATATCAGTGTCTTGACTATAAATAACAGTGATGTTCTCAGTGGTCATCTCCAACCCAACTTCAGCCCATGACTCACGGGCTTCCTGTCCACAGCAACGCTACAGGCTGACTCACAGCTACGGAGGAGTCTTTCATCTTGGCCCCACAGCCCTTTGATTTCACCAAACACCATCCTGTATTTGCGAACGAGAGGTCTCCATCTCAGGGCTCTGAAATCTGGCTGGCATACTGCAAAGACATGCGGCAGATGGTGCTTTGTCCCTAGCTTCACCTGGTTCTCCTCCTCTCCTTCCTTCACTCGTGACTGGCAAGAAATGCTTCCTGGCTTGGTTTGATCTGCAGGTCTCCCAGGCATGGCTTTGCTTCTTCTGTGCTGTTGGAGCCCCTTGCGAAATCATCATTTCCCAATTAATGTCCCAGCCTTCCAGAGCCTGGGGCAGCCACGGCTCTGCACCAGAACATGCAAGTGGCCTCACTGAGGTGTAGGAAGGCAGCTGATACATGCCTTATTCAGCCATTTAGAAGCTGTTTGAAGAGGCATCTGCAGAGGGGTCTGAGCATGGAAAGTACCCGACACCTGGGAGGAGTGGGACCAGCCTTTGGGAGATGGATATGAGTTGCAGTACTGACAACAGTAGAGCTATGCTGCTTTGCTCTGAGCATCTGGCACCATCGTTGCAGAGGAGGAGAAAGGATGGCATGTCCCATGTCACAAGGTAAGGTGGGTGACAGCTGAGAGAGCCCTGTTGGACCCCTCGGGGATGCGATGGTTCCTGTCATGTCCATGCAGGCTTCCTCTTCTCCAGCCCATGCCCATGCTCTGAGGTGACGTGGTGGAGCCACCTCAGAGGGGTGTGACGGAAAAGGTGTTCCTGGCCAACGAGGCCACCAGCCGTGTGGCTGGAGTACTGTGGTGAGCACTGGAGATACCGCCCAGCTCTGCGGTAAGGGTGGTGGTTGGAGGAAGCAGCGTCTGGTTTTATGACACACAAGCACATACTTTTAATCTGAGTAACCTTCTCCTGACAGAGTTAGGAGCCTTCTGCTGCATCCTGCGCTCCCAGAGAGGTCAGTGGGAGAGCCGTGGGGCCTCGAGCGTGGTGTCCCAAAGCATGGCAGCCACGTCTAGTACCCATCCGTGAGAGCTGGCAGCAGGACAGTGGCCACAGAGGAGCTCCGTGGTGGGACAGGCCTGGGTGGCTGCTTCTTGTCACTCAGCAGCTCTGCCATGAGTGTGACAGGGAGGTTTAGGTTGTTCTCCACAAAGTAGTCAAGACTTGTTTGGGTACGATGTTGTCCCAGCCTCCTGCTCCAGGTTTCTGCACTCCCCAGCCCTTTGGGATGCTTTCAGCCAGCCTTGTGAGGGGGATCACTATTGCTGAGATGTCTTGGTGAGCTTGTGGCAAAGCCTGGGGTCCTTCCCACCACTTATTTCAGCCCCCTGATACTTACCCCCAGGATTTGTCCATGCTGTAAGGGTCAAAGAAGCTCTACAGCAACTGAAAGCCCACAGCTTCATGGTCCACCAATTTTCCACCCATGTTGCTGGTTTTAACTAACCACAGCTTGGACTCAGAGCATGCTGTGCCCCTGCAGAGCTCTGTTTACACACTGCTTGGACCTGGGGCAGCTCAGGAAGGGGCAGAGAGCAGCGTTTGTCCAAAAGCCTCACATGCGACCTCACAGCTTCAATCTAAAATAAAACTACAGAGTGTAAAGGTGTATTATAACAGCAAAAACGAGCTACCTAGGAGCAAGCCCATGTTCGATTAGTCCTATATGAGAAAGCCCTTTTTCCTCAAGGAATGGCCATAGCAGACCCCAACGCTGCAAAGCAGGGAGCAAAAGCATCTTGAGAGCTGAAGGACTCGCTGGCAGCCTCTTTTCCTCAGCCGACTGTGGTGAAGAGGAGGCTGTACCTGCCAAGGAGCATACATCCTGCAGCCTCCCGTCTACTCCCTGCCTCCTGACTGCCTTGTCTCGCTAGGAACATGTCTTTCCAGGTGAGCATAGGAAGGTGTTTCCTGTGGAGCCACTAACCAGCGGTTGAGCAAGTGTTGCTGGCTCAAATGCAGGTTTTCCTATTGCCCCAGCCCTTTCCCTGTTCTTGATCCATCCACGGGGAAACATCTTCTCTGAGCTGCTGATGTTCCCTGGCTCCTCAGCCTCTCCCACGGGAGGAGAGGACAGGTGGTGGTTGGCTCTGGGCTCCGGCGGCGGTGGAGAGTGGTGAGGGCTGGTTCTGAAGAGACGAGATCTTTTTCCATCAGTCCTTTGGAGGTAGGAGCAAGAGGAGAGTTCCAGGAACTGTCGTTGAGATAGAAGGAGCTGAGCGAGCGTGAGTCCAAGTGCGTGAGTCGGGATGGGATGGCGTGCAATGGGATGGGCGAGCACATGTGGCTGCTCTGGCTGTGCTTCACCTCTTGCTGTGGTCCAGGAGGATTCTTGATTGCCAGGAAGGGGCATGTGGAGTTTCAAAGGGGTGATGTCTGGCAGTCCCTGCCTACCAGTGGGCAGGGATGCATTGTGGCTCTTCATGTCCCACAGGATGTCCAGGGGACAACCAGTCACCTTCTGTGGGACACAGAAGGGCTGGGAGGAAATCTGGGGGTTTTTCTCCAGGGCTGGGCTCCTCATCTGCCCCCAATGGCAAAGGGAAGAATGGATGTGGTGGCCTGGGGATTATCTTGGTGCTTGAAGGGACTCGGGGTGGTTTCCTGGTCTACCTTGGGGTGCAGCAATGTGCTCCAGCCCCTGAGCAGGGCTTTTCTTTCCCAGCTGGGCAACAAGGTGAGAGCAGGCGCTCGGCGCTTGCTTTTAGGGGAACTGTTTCTGTGAAGGGTTTCCCTTGCTCTGCCCTTCTCAGCTTGCCAGCGGCTTTGCCATGCCTGTTCCTGGGACCTGTTCACAGCACACGGCGATCTCTGACGGGACTCCCTGGACATTCAGTCACCAACAAGGATTTTTTACTCTGTGTATGGACAAATCATTTTGCGTCTCCTATAACCTGCAGGGCAGGTTATCCCGGGGCTGGTGGCTCTCTGTGGATCCCAGCCTCTGCATCTGTGCCAACGAGGCTCATGGTGTGTGGGGTTGAGGGGTGCTGCCACAGGGATCTGATGCCGGGAAGGACCCACGGGGCCATGTCCCATCTCTAGGACACCCTGCTTAGTTCTCCCTTCTCCATCCTGTTTAAACTTTCATCACCAAATCAGCTTCTGCATCAGAGTAAACCTCTTCCTGTAAATAATCTGCACAGATGGGGCTTTATTTGAACAAGCTGATGTGCACCGGCTGCAGAGAATGGTGCAACATGGTTCTGGGGTGGGGGCACCTTGCCCAGCCCTGCCCTGGGCTTTTCCCGTGGTCAGGGGATGCCTGGGATCCCCAGATATCTTGACTGATCCTCGGAGCTGGGGAGGTCCAGGGAGTTTGATTCTGCCATGGGAGAGAGGTGAGAAAATAGATCTAATGGTGGTGGAAACCTCGATGGAGCTGGTGAAGGAGGGAGGGAGGGAGGAGGCTCCTGCTCCTCTCTGGGTTGCTTCTCACCTCCTCTTGAGCCGCTCTCTCCTCCATGATCAGAGCTGCTGAAAACAAAAAACGTTAAAATGCTGTCAAAGGTTTCACTTGGAAAACCTCAAAGCAAACAGGTATCTGCATTGCCCAAACAAAACTACTCCCTTTGGAAGCTCTGAAATGCTTCAACACCCTTGATTTTTTTTTTTTTTTGCTTCCCCCCATAATTATTGCCTTATTTTGTGCTGAACTGGCAAAGAGCTCCTGTTTCCCCAGAACCTTGTTTTTCTGGTGAATCACCATTAGCTGATGATTTTCGCCGCTCTGGCTTTGCTGGTGGGCCGTGGGGGCTCGCAGCAGCCATGGCCATGGCCAAGGGAAGAGGAGGCGACTCCCTGACCTCGCTAGCACCGGGTCCGATTCATTAAGAGCAAACATCCAGAGGAGGAGGAGGAGGTGTGCTATCCTCGCATGCTTGACACTTTGCCATCAGCTGGACCAGCAAGCCGGGCTGCCCGGTGGTGCTAAGCCCTGGTCTGGGGATTGGGGTGGTCCTCTCGCCCCCCTCCAGCTGCCCAGGGGACAGGAGCCCTTCGCCCGCCACAAGCAGGCAGGACCCAGGAGCCCCGCGCATTGCCTGCCCCTTCCTCATCCAGGGAATGCATTTTTCGGGGACAAACTGGGAACATGGGGCTCTGTTCTGAGCCCTTTCCCCACCAAGCAGCAGAGCCCAGCCTGGCCAGCTGGGAGGGAGGGAGACATGTCCCCCCAGCTACGTCTGCTGGCTGCGGGTGATGGATGTCACTGAGCCGGGCAGCTCTATACATTTATAAATGGTAGCAGAGCAGGGCAGCGCTTACCAGCCTCAGAGACTTCCATCTACCTGGCAGCCAGACCCGAACCTGAGCTGCCCTCTGCCCTGGCCTTGATTCTGCTTCACTGCCTGCAGCTGGGGCTGCTCTTGTTTTTAACAGAGCATTTCTAGATTACAGCAAGTGACAGGAGAGTGATTTGCAATGTGTCAGGTTTCCTGCCCTTTCTCTTATAGCCCCGGCTTATAAAAATATGCTGGGATTGCTTCGGTTCCATCTTTGTTGGCCAGTTCAAATCCCTCGTCATTATTTGTGTTAAGGAGGGCTTGGGGAAGCTTGCTGCCTCGTGGTGCCTCGTGGCCCAGCAAAGGCCAGTCCCCGCTGTGGCCCCAGGATGAGGAAGGCTGATTTCCATCCCTGGGGAGATGAAGGGACGTGCCCTGGGACACGCAGGCAGGGAAGGGTTCACCCCAACACCGCTGGAGGTGAGACCCCAGCCATCACGCAGTCCAGTTTTGCAAGGACTCATCTCCTATATGCCTTGTGTGTGCTTTGCCTTTACTTTGTGGTCTTGATCTCACCACCCTTATAAAAATCCCCTGCTCAGCAGGGGATCTGTTGGCTTTGGTGCATGGCATGAAGCGGTTTTCAGCGGGGACTGCCGTCTCGGTGGGCCGGGAGCCTCGTGCTCCAGCTGCGGTGGGCACAGGGCCGGGGGAGCCAGGAGCTGCTGCGGCCTCCCTGCACGGTGCGGCGTGGAGCTGGGGCGGATCTGCAGCGCCAGGATCGTGTTGACATCAAATGAGCAATTAGCTGAGGCTGATGAAAACATCTAAGGGAAAAGTTTGCTTGCAGAAAGGAGCACAGATCATACCTGCTGTTCCCCACCACCCCGCCGTGCCACGGTCTGCCTCCCTATTGCTTCTTTGCCTCCCGGGAGATCTCGGAGGACTTCACAGCCCTCATTGAATTAAGCTTTTACTGGGGAATCAATACTGTCTCCACTTCCCAGATGGGGAAACAGGAGGACAGGATGAGATGAAGCGGTTCACCCAAGCCCATGCAAAACCTGAGCGGCAGATCTGAGTCCCATCCTGCAGCGTGGCTGCAAATCCTCCTGCTAATTTCTGCTTTCTTGAACAGCACTGGTGGATTTTTAGTGGTCCTGTTTAGATTACTCATTCATTTTCCTCCCCTTTTGTTCCTCTCCACTGTGGCAGAGTTGATTTCCCTTATTAACTCTAGACTTTCACTGTGGTGACAAAGCTACTAGAAGATCCCTTCCCTCTGCAGGCCCCCCTTAAAAAACAAGTGAAGCATCCTTAGTTTGTTTGAGTGGATGCAACTTTATTTCCTAGTGCTCAAGGTGCCAGTTCTTCCCTTTGAGAGCACTTCAAGCACTTACACTCCAGCTTTTGAGAGTTATGGCACAGATCTCGCCAAGAGCTGAACGTTTCCAGGACCTTCAGGAAGACAGAAGCAAGGGAGGACATGTAGAGGATGCCGTCAACCCCCCTGGGGCATGCAAGGGAAGTAGAAGGCACCTTGAAGGATGGGAGAGGTGGGCTAAGCCGGTGCTAGTGACCCTCCCAAACAGGTTGGATCTGCTGATTGCTGGCTGCAGCCCTGCGCCGTGCTGGGGGCTGGACCGCCAAGCTGGAAGGAGCCCAGAGAGAGAAAATTGGCTGGCAGAGGATCCGGCAAGAAGTGAAGTGCTTGTTGCTCAGGCAGGACATTGCCGTGTCTCCCAGAGCTTGTATCTCTGCTAAAGGTCCCCCTTGGCCAGGGATGGCAAGGGCAGTGCTGCGTTACCCAGCCCGAGCGCTGCCCGACACGACCCGCAGAACCGCAGCTCAAAACCACTGGGCGAACGCAAGTCCTGGGTGTTGCCACCTGGAAGGGGACTGAGCTGCAATGTCCCAGCATGGCACAGCCCTAAACTTAGCTCCCAGTGCCTCTGCCCCGGCATGCGTGGGCTCTCGGGGCAGGCCAGCACCCTCTCTTCCTGGCTGACAGCCGGCGTGGCCACACGGCAGCACTTTGGGTGGCTGAGATGCTTCTGCAATGGCAGGAGCTGGCTATAGGTCTGATCCTGGCCTGGCAAAGCTCGGCTAATGCAGCTCCTCTGGACTGGAGCCAGCGAAGCTGGGGGTGGAATTTCACCTTTCTCCACAGAGGGAGGTGCTCAGAGACTTGGATGTGCGGAGGCAACAGCGCTCTTCTGCTCAGACGTTGCTGTGAGTCCCCAAGGCGAGCGGCAACGGGAGCTACTTGCCGGGCAGAAGCCACTGGGAGGGACTGGCTTGTGGCACAAATACAATGCTCAGCCTCCCACAAAGCACTCGGGGACACAAATCCCTGCATGCTGCAGGCACGACACGGACGAATATGGTGCGTTGTTGGTTGGGATCAAGAAATACCTATATAGGCCATGGCAGGGTGGGTGGGCAGAGGAAAATGTACAGGGTCTCATATGAGACCCGAAGCTGTGGGCAGCCTTCATCTGCTCTCCCCCTGAGCTGTTCCCAGCCCCCTGTTCAGCCAAAGGGCAAAACCAGGCAGGTAGGTAAAAACCTCCACTGCATTTAGTGGATTTTATAGAGAAATGGGGAAACTGAGGCACAGAGATGTGCTGAAAGTCACGCCAGGAGTTAATCTGAAGCACTTGGAGTCCCTTGGCTTACGTTACCCTCTTTATTCTCCCTCCTTCTCTGGACTACGGGTGCAGTCCCTTCTTCATAAAGAAAACTGATAACTTAATGCTCATAACCTGGGTATGCAGCAAAAACATTTGCAAGGTGGAAAGGGTCTGGGGAGGCTGGCTTCCAGGAGAGGCTCTTGGATGCTGAAGGACCCAGAAAAGCCAAAAAATCCAATGGCTGTAGCAAATCTAGAGAACCAGCAGGTTCGAAGCCGCAGAGGTGGGTACTTTTCCAAGGGAGTGGGAAGGGGATTTGAGGGGGAAAACCTCCCTGGCAGTTAACACCATCCCTCTAAGAAATTGGGCACCAGTCTGAAGGAAATTGGGGCCCCAAACCGGCTTTCACCCCCCTGATTAAGCAGAAGGAGAAAATAATGAAGGCACAGTGTCCCGCCAAATATAATTAACAGAAAAAAGGAGATTTTTCAAAGTTTGGGTCCTCAGAAGATATGTTTTATTCATAGCCTGGCAGGGAAGTGCTGGCAGTGCCATTAATTATGGGAGATGCCGGGTGCTGCGCCTGCTCCAGCAAGCTCGGCTCGGCTTTATCATCCTGACACCCGGTGCGGGGAACCGGGGCAGCGTGGGGAGCCCATGGGGCCGAGATGCCAGCCTGGGCTCACCTGCCGGCATGAGCCCCTCTGCTCCACCCTGCACCCATCCATGACGCTGGATGTCCTCGGCTGTCTAGCGGGTCCTGCCGCCCCGCGCCATGCTCGGGGGATAAGCATCGCTTTGCCAAAAAAGCAGAGGCAGCATCGAGGGTGGATGCCTGCCAGCCGAGCAGCCGCAGCGGATCACCGCCCTCCCCGCCGGCAGACGCCGAGCAGATCTTGGCAGCCACTGGTGAAGCAGCGCAAGTTCATGGCTTGGTCAGAGGCCCAAATAAAAAGGGATGATGATATAAAAATGCACATTCAAAGCACACCTAACGCGCTCGGTGGTGCTAGAGCAAGCCAGCAAGGCTGGGGCTGGCCTCTGCCCAGCTCCTCTGTGCAGGGTGAGGGTAGTTGCAACCATCCCTGGGCTTGATGCACCCCCACGAGCAGCTCAGAGCTCTGACTAGGTCCTATTCTAGGAAATCTCCCCAGTAACTTTCCAGAGTGGTAATAAAATATCGGCGTTAAGCAAACTAAAGCAGGTGCAAGAACAATACAAGGGGGGAAAGGGACCTGGGAAGGGTCCCTGTGGGAGGTGGCCGCAGAGGTGAGAAGGAGAGGGACCAGCCCAAATGGGACCAGTCTGGAAGATGGGGCTGACTGCAGCAGGACAGTCATGTGCCTGGGCAGCTCTGAGAAGGTGGCCTTCAAAACGCAAAGCATCACATTTATAATGTTACCATGAAAGAAACTTCTCAAAAAATCTCTTTGAAAGACAAAAGATGTGAAACAAGGGTGGAAAGTGGGACAGTGACCTGGGGGCAGAAGAAGATGGTGGCTGGCGGCATCGTTAGCTTGGCTCCAGGGTTGCACCCCGGGGTGCTGGTGCAGACCCAGGCCAGGCACCTGCCTGGTGGCATTGCACGGAGAACAGGGTCTTTGGTGTCTGTGGCATCTGAAAAGGCAGGTGACAAAACAGGAGATGCTTTGAAAGGGCAGGAGCATCCTCAGAGGAGCAACTGCTGGATTAATGAGGAAAAAAACCTCTGGCTGCCTGGCCAGGAGGGATGGTCCCTCGGAGCATTAGGCAGGAGGTGGCTTGCGGTGCTGAGTGGTGTACTGGGGACCCACCAGGCTCCCTGCCATCACCTGCAATTTGGGGAGCTGGACTCAATGACAGGGGACGGTCCTGGCTTGCTCTCCTGAGAGGCTGCTGCGATCAAATGTTGCATTAACCCATCTTTTTTAATCAAGGTAATGCTCACTTGCGCTCGGGCCCGGGCGATGTCACGGGGGAGGATTAATCGCCGAGCCATGGTCCTGGCACACCAAAACCTGACTCTGGCGACAGCCTTGGCTCAGATGGACCCACTCATCTGGGCTTCCTAATGCAAACAGCACGTCAATTTTGGAGGAGATGCGGCAAGCAAAAGGAAGTCAAAGGGGCTGCTTGAGAGCTCCTGGCCCCCGTTCTCAGCCCCAAACCACTCCTGGCCCCGCTACCCACGGGCAGGGCTCCACCAAACCCAAACCTCTGCCACTGCATGGAGGGATGGGCTCTGCTCCTGCACCTTCTCTGGCTGCCGTGGGCTGTGGTCGCATTCAAGAAAGGCCTAAGAGCACATAATGTGTCTGCAGTGTTTCATCTGGGGGATCCCATCCTGCGTGCAAAGGGCTCATATCCCCCAAAGTGCAGAGAGACCCAGAACCTCTGCTCTGGAGCAGCCAGGGCTGCACGATCAGGGAACCAGCATCGGCTACCCAGGGGGATGCAATTAGCTTAATTGCTGTGAGTGTTTGAGGGAAGATGGTGTACTCTGCCCAGCTGAGTCTGACAAGAGGAGAGGCATCCTCCTCCCCAGCCTGCTGGGTTATATATAGGAGGAGACAAGTAGGATGAGTTGGATGCTGGAGGAGGAGAAGGGCTGCTTTGTGTGCAGCTTGGTGGTGGGATGAGTTGTGCCAGTGCTCAGCCCCCTTGGGTCCCCCCCACTCCTGCATGGGGGTCTCAGCACAGCATCGTCAGGGGAGGCGGCGTGGGACAGTCTGTCACCGCAGCAGGGCTGGGCTGGCTCCCAGGCACGTCGGCTCCATCTGCTCCTGCAGAAGAGCCCTCCTGTTCAGCCTCCGCAGCCAAGCAAAGGTAACTCGTAACCCTTGCTCAGAGCTGGCTCTGTGCAAATCCATGCGCTCTACAAAATGCCATGCTCCCTGGGAAGAACCTCCCTCTATTAGGGTTTTTTAGAGGCACCTGATGTTGAGCAAACCTCCCCTGTAGTGTGGGGTGGATGCTCTTGGAAAGCAGATCTGGGAGGACGTAAATTTGTGCGGAGGAAAGGGTTTGTCCACGGGGGCAGATGGGCAGGGACCTGCACCTCGCTGCCTGCACTGTGCAGGGTTAATTAGCAGCAGCCCTTGCCCATTCCTGGAACTTTCATGCCTTTACGCTGCTCCTTCAATGTTAAGTGGGGAGGTAATGGAGAAGCTGAGCTGGGAGAAGCGGCTGGGCTCGGCCACCACACGTGGGGGCCATGCATGGGTGCAATCCTGCATCCCATGCCCGCAGGAGGCTGCAGCATGGCTCTGAGCATCCTGGGGCTGATGTGGTGCTTCACACAGCTCAGACGTTGCTTTGGCCCCTAGCCTGCTCTGGCTCCATCCTCCATGCTTTTGGGAATTTCCCCTGGCATGTCCCCGCTCTGCAGGGACCACAGAGGGTCCTGGTATCTCTTATTCTCTGCCTGTGGTGTGTTTTTCTTGGTAAATTTGCCAGAGGGAACTGATGTTCTCAAGGGGCTGATGGTGGAGGTACCTGCGAACCCTCTGAATTAATGTCTGTGCTTGAGTGTCTGTAACCTGGGGGAGATCTGTGAGCTGTGTGGTTGTTTCCAGGGTCCTCTCCCTAAGGTCCAAACAGTGTTGGATCGAACCGGAGGGAAATGAGCTCCCTGGGCAAAAAGCAAGTGTGCTTGGTGCTGAGATGGGGCTTGTCTGCGGCAATAATTAGAGCCTGATGGTGCTGGGGAAGGGCCTCCCTCTAGCTACAAAATGGCACTGTGTTTGCCAAAAAAATGTAAAACTCTTGTGCTAACAGGGTAATTAATTAATTACATCTCATTAGAGGAATTAAAATCCCATTAGTACCTTTGGATCGTGGTTGTGGGGGAAAGCTGATCCTCAGAGGATGCGAGCGACGGGACCGCAGGCTGCTGAGCGTCGCTGTTTGCGCTGGGGAAACTGGGGGTGCTTTGGGGCAGATTTGTGGGGAGGGGGTCACACTCAGCCAGCCCCTCCCTGGAATCCCTAAATGATGGCCCTTTGCTTCTAGGGAAGAGTGTGTGGAAACTGCTGTCTTCCCAAAACAGAAGTGCCAGCACCGGTGTTTCTTAGCCTGCTCCTGGGAGCTTGTGCTGGGTGCCAAACTATGCTCTGTCCCACTGTGCTCTGCCTACGTCCCTCTTTGGAGATGGCTCGTGAAACTCTGCCTGAGGTGGGAATGGGCCAGGGGAACCGGCTGAGCCCAGGTGGGGCAGGTTTTGGGGTCCTGGCATCCTGGGTCTTTGCTCTGTCTGGGAGCAAAGCCTCCCTCCTGCCCCACTTCTCCCCTTAAAATCCCATTAGCATTTGCTTTATTCTTTGCTTCATGTTGCTGTCACTCAACGGTCACTTGTTTCTTTGATCCCTTTAATTTATTATTTTTATTTCAAAGAATTTTAGGGTTTTTTTTAAAAGAGACTCCATCAAGGCTAGGTGAGCATGGACCTTGCTCATTAAATATAACAGTGAAACGTGCTGATCAAAGCGCGCTAGCCTCGGGGTGTAGTGCTTGTCCTCTGCGCACTTGGGCCATTTCCCACATGTGGGAACACACGGAGGAGCGCTAGGGCCTGCCACGAGCCCAGACAAATTGCTCCAAACCTTAAGCACTGGCTGGAACAAACACCAAGTTTCCCCAGTTTCTGTTCCCTGAGCCCGATGCTCAGGATCTGGGCGTTTCTGTAATGCAGCAACACACCTCATGAATAAAGATTAAGCTGATTAAAAAGGAAAACCCAGAGCAGGGCAGAATACAAGTGATTTGCAGAGATTAGATGCTCTGGCACATCAGGAGTTCCCTAAAGGGCTGAGCTAACATGCTCAAGCATAAGAGCTTTAAGCCCTCTTCGCTGTTTTGTAACGAATGGCTTTGGGTCAGGATGACTAACTCTCCCATTTGATAATTGTCCCCGTGGGACACCGGTGAGAATTCATGTACCGAAGGACCTGCCTGGTCCAGAGGCCAGCATCCCCTGCCATAACCCACTTTGCACAGTTACACAAACTGCTCTGCCAGCAAGACGCTCCCTTCGCAGTGGCCAGATGTGGAGAAAATGGAGCAAAGGCGGGGTATGAGCTGGCACAGCCTCCTCTATTCTCCTGCATTCCAAAACTGGGATGTCCCTTGTTATGAGGTGCCCAAAGAACAGATTTTCATGAATCAAGCCCAAGGTGGCGGGGCTGGTGGTGATAGAAATCAAAGTTTTCTTCTTATTTGCAAAAGCGAGGCTGAAAATGAGGCATCTCCGCATGATGCCCCAGCAGACGGCATCGTGTGCCGGGTCTCTGGTGCAGCCAAGGCAAATTGCCCAACTCCTTTTGCCATGCATCAAGCCTCATGGGTTGCCGGTGTCACGACCTGAGCTTTCCATCCACCACACAAAAGCAAAGGTACATCCTCCCTGACAACTGGGAAAGAGGAGCAATAAGCTCCACACCTTTTTTTTTTTTTAAATTTTCCCCCCAGGGTATCCTCTTCCCTGGACATGGACAGCCCAGAGGGCAAAAGCACCGGCTGCCTGCTTGTTGTTGCACACTCGTGTATGCATGGGGCAAGTGCTCTGGCGCGTGCTGGGAAACGGGCACTGTGTGTTATTTAATGAAGCAGTGGGGAAAGGAATGTGCGCACGTAATCTAGAAAAAACCTTTGTCCGGGATTTACGGGGGTAGATATAAGGGCAGAATCCAGCCTGCTCCATTTTAATGACGCAACCCTCGTCTTCATCAGAATTTATTATTTGCTCTCGGGTCTGCAGCAATGCCTCTGTTTTGGGCCAGGACCTTGTCTTGTTAAGCCCTGTTTGAACGAGCAAGACCATCCTGTACCTGAGAGATTATAAAGTAATTGACCTTTTAATTCTGGCCTGAAAACGTGATGCTTTCTATGCTGCATTTCCACCCCCCTGCCATTTTCTTTCCTCTCATGCTGTCACTGAGCTAACGCTGGCTGTGCCCAGCTGGGAAACCAGCTCCGGGGCGATGTGTGCCCCTGTGGGACCTCCGTGCACCCCGACGCGTGGGGAAGCCCACCCTGAGGTGGGCACGCCTGGAGCAGAGCATCCTCATTGCTGTGGGAAGGAGGCAGCTACAGAGCAGGATGCCAGCAGCGGTGGGGGGGTGTGGAAAATTGAGCTAATTTTAAGACTTCCATGATAGATTTCCAAATTGGATTACATGACGTGGTTGCCGGTGATGGCAGGGTCTGGAGTTGATGATTCAGGGTCCTCTTCCCTCCTGCCTGTCCCTGCGTGACCCAGGAGCCATGACTTCTGCTGTAGTATTTCTTTTTTTGTGTGAGCCAAATTCCATCGTGGGTAATTACGCTCCATCTCTTCAAACTCCTTGGGGAGCATCGATGCAATTTGCTAGTCTTCTCCCTGCTGAACGAGTCTCAGGTTGCAGCGAGTGCTACAGCCCAGAGGTGGCCACATTGCAAGTGCACAAGCCCCGGCGAGTGCTTGAGCCTGCAAGATGCTTATCTTGGTTGCTTATCAAAAGAAAACAACGGTTTTGCTCCAAGTTTCTGGATGGCAATGGGAGAAGGGAGGTTCGAAGGGTGTATTGGGACTGGATGTGCTGCCTGCATAGGCCGGGACAGTTGTGCTTGGTTGTTGGAAGATGCAGCAGGTGTTTTGGGAAGGCAGCAAAAGCTTTGAATCCAACCAGAAATGCAGCTGGTGAAGAAGCAACTCCCCCCTGCTCCGCTCACTTCTCCCTGCAGTCACAACCATTCATCCTGAACAGTTGTATCCAGTGCCGTATTTTGGCAGAAATTACTAGCCCATCAATCCAGGCAGCTATTTCTTTCCCCCTGCGGCTTCAGAAGGCAGTAAGTCCGCAGCAATACAAATATTGAAATGCTGCACGCAGGGGATTAGTGACTTAGCAATTAAAATATTTGACCTACATCTCGTTGAGTACCAGCAAGGTCAGCTGGAGCAGTGTTTCTTCCCAAAACTTCTGCCCAAAGGAATTTTATTATTGTGGTTACTTGTATTTGAACAGGCTGTTTGTTTCCTACTGCATATGAAGGGAAGGGCTTGGGGACCGGCTTGTGTGAGGGCTGGACCCCTCAGCCGCGATGATGGGGGGTGCTGGGAGCGGTTTCTGGAGGCAGGTAGGCAATCTTCTCTACAGCACAAACTTCTGAATATTTACAGGACTCTTCCCACAAACACGGTGGAGAACAAGCATCTCTTCTTGTTCCTGAGATTGTACGTGCCGAGAATCCTTGTCCAAACAAACGAGCGGGTTTTTCTTCCAGCACACATCACAGATCTTTTTTTTTTTTTTCTTTCCCCCTCCCTTCTCTCCCTTCTCCTTTTCACATGTTGTTCACTGTGTTCTGCAAACAATGTTCTCTTTAAGCCCAGGCTTAAAAAAAAAAACCACTCTGTCTTCAGAGCACGATGTGACGGCAGAAACCAGTGATGTCCGCTTGGCAATGAGATTAAGCGGAAATCGTTTATAAAGGTCCTCTCATCCGAAGCAAGGGGAGGGGGGAACAAAAACAAAACTCCCCAACACTGCTTGATTTGGATGGGTGGGCACACAGCTGGGGTTACAGGGGTAGTGGTCAGAGGGTGCATAGACACCTCCAGCCCAAGATCTGGCACAAACCTTCCTTGGTTTTGAGCGGCAGTGAGCAGCTAAAGGGGCTGGAGGATAACTGTGGGTTTGCTCCCTTGGACCATGGGCTGTTCCCCCAAAACCTACTTGTATAGCTTGCAGCCCCCCCCCTGCTTGGGGAAGGAGTTTTGCTGTAATATGGGCTGAGGTTTGTGATATAGCTGAGGTCCCCTATTGTGGCTAGGTCCAGCAGCTCTGCCTGTGGTTCCTGCCGTCAGACAAGTGCCTCCTCTGATCCCACCTGCTCCGGGCAGGGCTGCTAAAACACCAAGCTACAGCAACCTGATGGGAAATGTGAATTCACGGGTGGTTTTTTTGGAGCCTCTACCTCCTGGAGCTGAGCAAGGGAGGCTGCTGGCATCTTCTAAATAAGTATGGAAGTGGCTGCAGACCTCCATGGGCTGTGATCCTGGGGAAGGGCCGCACAAAATCCATGCGGCTGGTCTGGGGGTTGCTGCTGGCTCCAACACCCCAAAATCCCAGTGCTTCTTCCCCTACCTGGTAAGTGGGCAGGTGCTCAAGGGTGCTGTCTTGGAGGAGAAGCCCAGGCCATCATTGTTTCCCACCAATGCTCAAAGCAGAGCCCAAGAATCCAGCGTGAGTCTGACCTGAGCGGAGATCCTCACCTCCTGATAAAAACCTGGCCCTGATGTTTTACCTGTTTGGCCCAGGAGCATGAGTGTTTTCCAGGAGACTCAAGTAACAGGTTTACCCAACAGGAATGATGTTGGATTTTTGGCAGAGGAACCATTTGGAAATGGAAACCAATGGGCTTGCAGAAACCCCAGGCTCTGTCATCCTGGATGGAAGACAAGCCACTTGCCTGTCCTCTCCATGCTGAGGGATTCCCCATCCCCTCTGCTGCTTTCCAGTGGGATGATGTTCCCCAAAATATGTTGGGTTGGGGTGAGAAATTCCCAGTTGCTGCTGTGGACTCACATTAGTGAAGGTCATTGCTGCTCTGTTTGCAATTATGCTGCCTGCTCAGGTCCTGCTAGGCTTTCCTTGCCTCCCCAAGCTCACGCCAGGTGGGTTTTGGTAGCATGTTTTTATCAAGTGGTGCTGGCCTTGGAGTCCAAAGGCAAGCACCTCTTGCAGAGCCGTAAATGTCTTCAGGGCTACCAGTTTGTGAGCCAGCAGGGAGTCGGGAATTGCTGAGTTTGGGTAAATTTGAGAAAATAGTTCTTCAGGTTCCTCCTGGAGTAATGCATGACTTTTTTTTTTTTTAAAAAAAAAAAACCAAACAAACAAAAAAAACCAAACCACAAAACCAACAAACCCCCAAACTTAACCCCCCCCCACCCCCCCAATAAAACCTCCCCAACAGCATACACACCAGTATGGCTCAAAAGAAAAAGCATACTTTTTCCATTCAACATACTTTCCTGCATTCGATCCCTGATTTTCTTTTGAAAATGAACTTCTGGCTAAACCTATTCAATCTCACAAAGAATTTCAATTTTGACAGGAGTGCATATTCTGGAGAAACGTGGTTCCATCAGAGTTTTTCCAGCCAACTCTAATCCCAAATGCCTTGCTGTGACTAAATCTCATTTCTATGTTAAGTACCTTAGCTTGTCTGTAAGGGCCAGGTAAAAACTCAATCAGTCAAGTAGCCTCCCTGCAGCTGTCTTGTTAAACATTTGGGGTTTTAAAGTGTTCTTTTTTCTCTAATGGAGCAGAGGTGGAAGAGATGCTGGGGAGAGGCACAATTTGATCCTTGATAAACCAAAAATTTACACTGGGAAGCTCCCTTATATGAAGGGAGATGGGGGAGCTTTGGGGGTCCTGGTGTCTTGGGACTGGGCTCTGGGAAGCCCTTTGCTGCTTTGTCTTTTATTATCCAGCATCCAGAATGGAGGGAAAGAGAGGGGGGGAAAAAAAAGTCAAGAAATGCTAAAGAAGTGTCTTTGACAAGTGCAGAGTGCCTGGCGTGGCAGGCAGCCCCAATGTGCTGGCTGCAGTCCTTACGGAAGAACTTATATACATTTGTCCTCTCACATGTGCATATATACCTGGTGACAGCCGAATTACCAGCCCAGTAGAGCTGAATTTAAGGCCCAGGCTACTGTAGTAGAGGGAGGACTTTCCTCCTCTTCCAGGGACCTGGATCACGCTTTCTCAGAGCGCTGCACCTCATCTATGCAATGCTCCTTGCTTCCCGTGCTTGCTGTCCCCATGCGAGGTGCACGTGCCACCCATGGATGGCAGGAGGGTGAGGTCCCCTCTGAGGAGGAGGGATGTAGGAAGATCCCCAACGGCTCCACGTGAAAATTACTCCTCCCTGGTCTTTGCAAGTCATTGCACTGGAAGATCCAGGAGCAGCAGGTATCACCTGATGTGATCTGCCATGCAAAACCCACATCCCAAATGGGATTCCCTGATTCACACTGGAGGGATGAGTACCCCAGGAAAAGGGAAAGAGCCTTTTCCCACCCCTTTACGAGCTCCCTGCCCTTGGCTTTGCTGGGGTGTCTCTGCCCCTATGGCTGAGCTGTGGCTTTGATCCGGTGTGTGCTCAGCACTGGCGCTGATCCCAAACTCACGTGGCGTTTGGAAAATACCTGTGATTGCACAAAATGGGCCGGGGGGGGAAACATCTGAGATCATGGTGCTTCACCTCAGCTTTTGGAAATGTGAAGCTTTTGTTTCAAGAACAGTCAGAACATCCCTGTTTGGAGACTAACTTATTTTTAACTAACCTAGAGGAGAACTATGATTTTACAAATGGGTGCAATAGCCTGGTGAGAAGCTTGTTCATTTTGGGTTGGGCAAGCTGCTTTGAACCTCATGGAAAAAGCCTTTATAATTTTGTCTTTCACTTAAAAAAAAAAAAATTGTTTCCATCTGAATGTACACTTTTTCTTTTGCTCAACAAGCCAAAGAATAGCTCAGCCCTTCCATCTGCCCGGCTCTGGGCACCACTGAACTCCTGTTTTCCAAGCCCTCACCCTCCGAATACCTGTCATGGGCAGCTGATCCCCGTATCTTCCTAAAATACAGCTCTCTATTTCAGACTGCCCTCTTGCTGTCCTGGCGTCCCTGACACAGCCCAGGTGTCTGGTGCGGGTCTTGCCCGTGGCTTTGAGCGGAGGATGAAAAGTGGGGATTTTTGTGCTGGTTTTGGCCATTTTTTCAACTCTGCAAAGTTTGAGCACTTGCTCTGGAGCCTGCAGCTGCCCAGCGTCGCTTAATGCTGCGTGCTTGGGGACAGGACTTGAGCAATCCGTTAAAGTTTTGTATTTACTGCTGTATCCCGGGTCTGAGGGCTGTGGCTGCTGCAGGCAGCTGCCAGACGGACCCATTTGCCCTTTCCCAAACCCTGAGAGCTGCCTGTGAGCGGGCAGCGATGGGGCAAAGAGGCCTTGCCAGTAACAGGAGAGCACAAACACTTGCTGATGTGTTCCTCTCTGCCAGCTGCAGTGAGAGAGACCCAAATTCTCCATCCGACTCTATTTTCTGCCCAAGCCCGGGGCCGGTGGTGGCACAGCCAGCTCAGCCCAGGGCAGCAGCACTGATGGAGAAGCTGCTGGTGCTGTTTCTGCAGGGATGAGTTTAACCTTGCTCCTTGTCCAGGACCAGCCTGGCTGGTGCAAGTAATGCTCGGGCTGCTTTATTTAGCAGCGAGGGCTGGTGTGAAATGCCTCTTGTGAAAGACAGGGACGGGCTGTCGGTGGCCACAGTGTTTAAGTGACCTGTCAAAGAGGAGCAGGGAGGCTGGGGCAGGCAGAGGGGCAGGTCGTGTCCTGTCTGCTCCCTCAGCCGCTTGCTGCCTGCATCTCTGAGCATCCTCCTGCTGATGTCTGAACCCACCATGCTCGTGTGTAACCTGGTTTGGCAGAAAGGCGATGTCCCATGGATGGGCAAGTCCCCCAAGGCTGATGCTGGCAGGTGAAGGCAATAGTGAGGCTCGAGTCCACTTACTTATGGGTTTTTTTTGTTTTGTTTCTGTGGGTTTTGTGTTTTGTTTTTTGTGGTTTTTTTTTTTTTTACCAAAATCCCTTTGCAGCCACATGGGTAAATCCCCTGGAGATGTGAGGGAGGACACCGAGGGAGGAATTAGGATCTGCCAGCACAGCCCCTGCCTCCGTGTTCACCTCATTGAGCAGCCTGCAGGGAAAGCCAGTGCTGACAGTTTAAGCGCTGTAGATGCTCACAGGTTACCCTCTGCGGCCTGCTAATGCCCTAGCCCAGCTGCTCATACCCCAGGCTGTGTTCATCCCCGGGCTCTCTCCAGCCTCCCAACTCTGGTGGCCTTCAGGAGGCTGCTCAGGACGAGGAGGAAGGACCTCTGTTGTGCCTCTGGCTGTGCTGAGAAATCTGGGGGAGAGGAGCAACAGAGGAGTCTAGGATCCGAAACTTCCCAAGTGGTGAGAGCCGAGTGCTGGCAGAGGTCTCCTGGCTTGGTGTGATGTCTCCATCATAGATGGTACTTAAGGTCCAGCCAGACAGCTGTGGCTGGGTTAGAAGGACTGGCCTGGCTGTGGTGGAGGGGTGCTGGGCTCTCCAGTCTCTCTCCAGCTGCGTACCAGTCTACCAAATCCTGGAGGACAAATAGTCGGGGGGCAAAAGTGGCTTGTCATTTTGACCCTTACTTTTGTCCTTTTTTGCCACTGGGGATGGGTGGCTCTTCTCCTGGAGCCTCCTCTGGCAAAGCTGTGGAGATGGGTGACCAAGGGGTTCTACAACCATAGAACAGGTCCATGCTGGGGAAAGCCCCTTCTGGCCCCTCAGGCCACCTCTTGTGCCTTTATCCGGGAGGACGTCGTGGTATGACAAGGCTGAACTGGATCCAACACCAGGCCAGAGGTCCTTATGTTAAGATATTCACTGGGTGCCCCAAGACTGCCTTGGGAAGAAGCCAACGTGCTGATTAGGTGACGTCTGCTCAGGACAGGGTGGATTTTGCCTCGGAGCATCTGCTGCCTGGTCTGGTGGTCTCAGAGGCACTGCCCTGAGCTGCAGCAAACTTTTTGGGAAAGCCTCCAGGTTATACGAGGTGCCTGTCTGACCCCTGGGATGTCCAGCCTGCCTGGGCTCTGCTATGAGCAGCCATCAGTTGACTGGTTGCTGCTCCTCTTTCCTCTTCCCTATCCTAAAATAATCTGCCCTGCGGGTGAGGGAAAGGGGAGCTGAGCACTGATGGTGGAGTGAGGAGAGCAGAATGGGTATCAATGGTTTCTCCTGGGTGCTATGAGCACTGTGGGCAGCCCAGGGGAGCTGCCTTTTGCCATTCCTTTTGGACCATCCATGGTAAAAAGCCAAAGCCATGCTCATCCCAGCTGGCCTGGGATGTGGAGCTAGCACTGGGCTTACGCACGAGGTCTAGGAAATCCCATCTGCTGCCCCAAATCCTCCCCCCAAACACTGCAGGTCATGACAGCAGCAGATAAGCTTCTTGCCTCCTGCTTTGTCCTATATTTTTCTGGGCAGGATCCCAGCGTGGCATAGTCTCTGGCCTGGTCTTGGGGTGGTGGCATGCTGAGGGCATGTGGTTTTCCCAAACTGGCTCTTCTTCTGCTCTTCAGCTGCAGATAAGGAGCACCTTCCCACCTCTGGCCACAGTGCAATGTACTGGCCAAGGTCTCCGCAAGTGTTTGTCCCACAGACACGGCCTGGTCTTCTCTGCATGCAATGAGGCAGGGTCAGCGCCTTTGAAGTCCTAAAAAGAGTATCGTGACTATGTGGAAAATGTACATGCCATCAACTGGGGTGCTGTAGGGTCATGTTTTACGGAGGATATATTTGCTCAGACCAGCGTTGCTCATGATGGAACAAGGATCCCTGAGGCACGCAGTGTATGCATGAAGGAGGAGAGAAGCGGAGGAAGAGTCAGAGGAGGATGCTGGGGAGTGATATCCCCTTGGGACCCTGCTGAAACAAGCTCTAATGGGTGAAATTAAGTTGAATAGAAAGGGAAAATTTCCTGAGATGTGTTAGAGTCTCCCAAGGGACACGGTGCAACTCCAGCAGCATCGTCCCTGCAGCAAACGCAGGGATGCAAAGGGTGGGAGCAAACCTCAGCATGGGAGCTGTGTCCCTGCCACGGGGCAGCGCTTGAGTTTGCAGCGAGCCTCAACCCGCGGCATGGCACGGGGCCGGCCCGCTTAGGGGTGCCAGTGCTGGGATGCGACGGCTGATGCTGCCAGTGTCCGCACTGTGGCTGGGGCTGGAATCCAGCTGGAAGCTGGACGGAGCAATCCTTTATTAGCAAAATCTGCAGAGTTTCACTGGCTACAAGTGGCGTCTCATTTTGTTGGCTGGCAGAAATTCAAATGTCTTTTTTTTCCCTGTGCTAGCCTTTTTGGGGGAGAAATGGCTCACCTGCTCCATGGCTTTTCACGGGACAGATTGTTGCTGCTGGCTGATGGTGTCTCAGGCCCGATCCTGCTTTTGCTTTTCTTTCCAGGCGAGCGGATGCAAAGGTGCTGAGCCAGGGGAGCCAGACCTGCTGGACACGGTGCTGCTCACACCCAGCCTGTGGAGAGCCTCTCCGCACCCCTGCACGGTGGTGGCCAATTCTTGCCCCCATCAGCACTCTCTGGTCCCCAGGACCTTGCACGTGGTCTCATAAAAGCACCACAAGCGCTGACCTCGGCCACCGTGTTCCGCCTGCCGGCAGTCCGGCTCCTTCCCTGCCCTCCCTCCCTCCTGACCGCACTGAAGCACAGCCAGGAACCAGAGATGCGCGCTCTCTTTTTTCCAGATAAATCTATGGCGGTGCCACAGTTCATTGCTCCTTGTGCTCCGAGTTCAGCTTCCCCGAGCTGTTTCAGTCACGCTCCCTGCTAAACGGCTGCTGGCGCAGCCCTTGAGATGCTCTGGACATGGAGACTGGGTCTGAGCATACATCTCTCCATCATCCAACTGCTCCTTGACGTCCTCAGCCGCTCTTCCAGGCTGAGATCCCCCTGGTAAAACGCCATCCCTATCACACAAGTATCTTTTCTTCTGCACTGGGCCAGCACCCCTGTTTTCTCCTTTGCTGCGTGACCTCTGTGAGTGCTCCGGGGGTGAGAGCAATGCCTGCTAACCCACGCCGGCCTCCCGTCCGTCTGCCGCATCCCCTGGCCCGTTGTCTTCCTGAAACCTGCCGGGACTTGGCCCTCTGCACCACCGCCCTGGCCAACAGCGCGGCCTGGCAGAGCCGGCATCCCGCACTGGTGGCGATGCCAGTGCCCGGAGCAGATGGTGGCAGCCGTCCGGTCCCTTCCTTGCAGCCGGTTTTCGGCCGGGAGCACGGTGGCCTCGGTGCGCGGGCGGGCAGTGAGATGGGAGCCAGCTCGGCCGGAGAGTCAGGGGCGAAGCGTGTTAATGGCACAGATAATGGCTATTTTTAACTTTGATAGATGAGAGCTTATTTCCTGACTCGGCTTGTGCGGCGCAGCGGCACGCATGTCTCCTGCTGCCCACACCCAGCGGATGGGGACGAGGGGACACGGCTGGTTTGGGTCATCAGGCGGCAACCTGGAGCCTGAAAAAGGCCTTTCTAGAAGCAGAGGTGGGAAGGGAGTGGGGTGCTGGGAGAGCCAGACTGGCACCCCACAGGGATGTCCCACAGCGGGCTGGCATGGCTTGAGTTTGGGGTATCGCGGCTGGGCTCTGGGGTGGATGCTGCATCCATCAGCCTCAGGTCTTTCTCAGCTTGTACTTTCGAGTCCCAGTTATTGCACTGTGATCTTCCGTGGGGCTTCGAGCCTGTTTTCCCCAGCACCCTGTCTCCCTCCTGCTGCAAAACCCCGTGGAGCAAGCAGGGGAGATTCCCATGGGAGCAAGGCCCTGCCTTGGTGTGGGGGATTTGTGAACAACCCTGCACCTTTTGGGGCTCAGCAAAACCAGGTTGCTCAAAATCCCACCCTCTCCAGCTGTTGGGCTTTTGGAGGGGCTGGAGGACGGCGGGCCGTGTCCCCGGGGCCAGGCCGCTCACCACGGGATGGGGAGCCCACCTGGACGGTGGCACGGTGCCGTCGGGAGGACGGGTGACTTAGCACGTTTCCCCATCCCCGCTCCCCCCTCGCCTCCCCCTCGGCCTCTTCCTCCAGGAGCCCTCACACTAATGCAGTGCGAGCGCGGGATTTATGGGCGGCAGCCCTCCAATTGGGCCATCCGTCTTGATTAAATTAGCCCTAATGGCTCTGCGCTGACTTGCTCGCAGCCCCGCACAGCCGTGCTGCAGGCGTCGGGAAGGGGCCTGCCGGAGATCCCCCCGGGGGCACCCCCTGGCTTCGCCCTCTCGCCCTCCTTTCCTCGCTTCCATGGCTCCGAAGCGAACGGCGGAAGCTGGCCCGGCTGCAGCGTGAGGCCGCATCCTGACCCGAGCTATTCCCCGGCTGAGAACCCACCAGGGCCACGGGGATCCCCGGGGCTGCAGTCCTGCACCCCCCGATGAGCATGCTAGGGGCGACGGGCTTCCCCACGGCTCTCCCCGGCCCTGGGGCGGTGGTGCCCAGAGCCCACGGCCAAAACACGGGGAGCCTCTTTGCTCCCCCAGTGGGTCGGGTGAATCCCGGGGCTCGCCGGTTTGGAAATCTCAGCCTATTTCTTTGCATTTCCCTTACCAAACTGGGGAGCGCAGGACAAGCCACCAGCAGGGCAGGGTGATGGGAACACCAGCCTCGCCACTTCTGGCTGCCCAGCTCCCTTCTGCCATCCCAGCCGGCCCCAAGGGCTGCAGCCCCCCCCCAGGATGCCCGTCTTTCCCCCTGCGTACAAACCCCAAACATCTTCCCGCTTGCTGCCTTGCGGGAGAAACGCCCTGCTCGTGCACCTGGCGATCGCTGCTGGCAGCCCCGGCGGAGCAGCGTGCCGGGGGGCGGCAGGCGAGAGGGGGCCAGGGCTGGGGACCCCGCGGCCGCTCTCCCCTCCCCGGGCAGTGCCTCCCTGCCCGGCCCTGGCCCCCAGCCAGCTGCCCGCCCCAGCTCTGCAGCCAATTTCCAGGCTGCCCGGCGCGTTAATTATATTTATTGCTGGAGGGAGCCAAGGGGCCGGGTGCGGGGAGCCTGGGGCTGGCACCGCCGGCTGGACACCGGGGCCGGGGGGGGGATTCGGAAAGCTTTCCACGAGCGATGAGCACGGTGGGGTGACAGGAGAGGAGCCCGCGGAGAGGAGCAAGCCAGGCTGTGAGGGGCTGCCCGATGGGTGGAAGGGAGCGGTGTTTTGGGGTCAGGATGCTGACGGTCTCCTCTTGGTTCCATGGGTGGTCGTGCTCGTGGCCAGCATGCCTGGTGCGCGGGCTGGTGTCCCCTCCGATCTGCAAAACCCAAATCCCCACTGTTAGCTATGCATCCATAGGGATTTAGGCGTGCTGCTGCCAGAAGGCGGCCCTGCGGTGCTTTTCAGCTGGGGATTTCAAAGTGTTGGTTAAAATTCAGTATTTGTGGGGTTGGCGCAATGGGGTGAGATGGGGCAAGCTAGCGGGAAGGCAGCGTGGCAAGCATCGCCCCGAGATGCTCTGGAGTTGGGGGGTGTTTGGGAGCAGTGAGGGGAAGCGCGATGCTCCATCGCCGTGCTGGGGCAAGGATGGGAGCTGGGGAGAAGGAGAGTCACTGCTCCGGGATGCTGCTGAAGGGAAGAGGAGAGGGAGGGATCGTTGGTCCCAAACCTGTGGTGGGAGATAAAAAAGAGTGAAGAGAAGGCTGGGAAGGGGTGGGAGGCGCTGCAAAAGGGAGATGGGGTGGGTGGGGAGGCAACCTCTTTATGTGCTGGGTGCTTTATAGTTTTTATGTGACCTGCTGGCTGTGACAGCCAAGCTGAGCAGTGTTGAGCATCGCTGTCAAGGCTGGAGGTCTCCTGGCTGTGATCTTTTTTTTTTTTGAGTGAAGCCTGCGAATCCCCCAAAAGGAGCAGGCAGCAGCCCTGGGCTCTCACGGGTGACCAAGTGTGGAGGAAGTCTAGCAAAAATTACAGATGGTGGCTGGTTTGCATTTCTCTCTGGCTAGAAGCCAGCCGGGGTTGTGAGCCCACTGCAGCATCCCTCTGCCGCCCGCTCCCCTCCAGGAGGGGCGAAAAGGCCACCGGAGCAGGGTTTCACTTTGACCCTCTCCAAAAAGGCCTCGTCGTTATAAGGACAGGGTGACCTGGAGACACCCAAAGCCTCCCAAACGGCTTAAAATAATGCTCACCACCAAAAAATAAACTTGGACTCCAATCAATCTTAAAAAAAAAATAAAAATGCCCGCCTGCAATAAAAAGAAGTGGATTCAATTCTCAGCCCTCCCTCTGCCCCCGGCTTCTCTCCGCACACACAGACCCTGCCCCTTAAACCCGCCGAAAGTGGAGCGAAGCCTCCGGGGACGTGGTACCCGCCATCGATTTTTCATGGAAGGTGCCCAGAAAGGACGGTGATGGACTGCGGGGCCGCAACCCCCTGACCGCAGCAGCCGGTGCGGGGGAGCTGAGATGGATCTGTCGGGAAAGGGTTGTTGCTTCGTTGTGGCTGTGGTTGTCGGAGCCGAGGCCGGGCTAGAAAAAGCAAGCGGAAGCCATCAAGGTGGAGGAGAGGAAGCGAGGAAGAAGAAGAAGAAGGGCCAAAGGACTCGGGCGAAGCAGCCATTAGGAAAGTGCTGATGCAGAGGTTCACTTGTGTCTACGGGCAGAGTTGGAGTAGTTGCTGTTCACGGACAAAGGCGGTAGGAGGGAGTGGAGCTTTGTAGAAGCCGGAGCCTGTCTCACTGGGTGTCTGTGTTTCATTCCCTGTCAAAAGGCTGGGAGCTGGGGGAAAAAAAGCAGGGAAGCGGCGAGCTGCAGCGCTCGCTCAGGATCAGATAGCAAGAAAACCAATAGCAGAGAGAAAAAAAAAAAAAAAAGAAAACCAACCCACATCAAGCAACCAACCCACCCACCCTCCACACTGAGGCTGAAACAGGCAGGTCCCTGCCAACTCCACAGCACGCAGCAAGCAGGGAAGAAGTCCACCCTCCCCGGGCAGGAGCGGAGTTGAGCCCGAAGGATATTTGATGACACTTTGGCAACGATGGGTCCCCCAGCATCTTCCAGAGCCCATTTGAGGGTGAAGGCTCTGAAAGCACAGAGGGAGTTTGAAGCTAAATTCACCTGAGTCTGGATCTCTTGGTCGCTGGGATTTATCTTTTTTTATTTTTTCTCCAGAGGGTGGCAGGGGGACACCGAACCAAGAAAAAAACGTGGTTGTTTTTTTTTTTTTTTAATCTCCCTTTTTTTTTTTTTTTTAATTTATTTTTTTTCTTTTGGAAGAAGATATATTTTTTTCCTGTGGTTGGAATGGAGGGGTTGGGTCTGTGCCTAAGAAGCAGCAGCCGAACGTCGGTCCTGGGAGAAACCCGAGTGGATCTGGGGTCCCTCGCCAGCTAACTCTCCCGGACCCGCAGCCCCACGGCCGGGGGGGGCTGGATGCAGTGAGAGGTAAGTGACGGCTCCGGTGTCTGCCTGCCGGAGAGCCGGCGCGACAGCTCCTCTCCGCTCCTCCAGCTCCGTCTTAATCCCAAGTCAGAGGCAAAAACAGCAGTCTCATAGTGAGTCAATCACTTCCACCTATTGCAGCCCTAATGGAGAAATAAGACGGGGAAGTTTCGCGGCGGCAGCCTCACGGGTGAAGTTCCCCCCCGCTCCCATCCCCGTGCCTGAAATGCCAGGTTGGGGGGTGGATTTTGCAAAGCTGACCACCCTCACCGTGCCAATGCCGTGGGCCCCCTCCCTCCCCGGCCAGCGGCGAGGGTTTGCCGCTGCCTTTCGGGGAGTGCCGGTGCCTCGCTGGGCTCCCGCTCGCCTCCGCTCGCTTCTGCTCGCTTCCCCCAGCCAGCTCGCTTTCTCGGCCAAAACTTTTGCACACCGGCTGGTTTTGGACATGCCCGTGCAGGGTTATGCCCCTACGCGTGTGCCCGCATGCACACACACGCGCGTGTGCGATGCACGCTCGCGTGACCCTCCGATTCCCAGCTGCCTGGACCTGCCTGCCCCGCACGGGGGGCACGCTCGGGCTGAGCCCGCGAGCTGGGGGGGATTGCGCTTCGAAGGCAAACTGCAAAGCGCAGGGAAAAAAGCAAAGCAAGCCGACAACGGCAGCAGCAGCAGCAGCATAATTGCATCACTGTAATAGTATCGGCGCTGAGCGCGAGCCAGGCTAGTAAAATTGTCCAGAAAATGAGCTGTACTGAAGTGCCTCCAGTTAGCAGCACCTGCACGCCTTCTCGGAGTGCTTGAGGCTATTTGTATTTTTAGAAGTCTCTCTTAATTATAGAGTAAAGAGTGTTAGAGGGAAAATGGTGTGTATTTAGCAGCATTCGTTCCCGGACAGTTTTGCAGCAAATATGAGCACAAAATCACCAAATAGGGGTTTTTCTCCCCCCCTGCACTTGTGGTTTTGAACCACCTGTTTTGCAGTGGTGTCGGCAAACGAGGGCTGGCTTTTTTTCTTTCCTGTTCTTAGAAAGCGTGGCGATGACTTTGCTGGCGTGCAAAAAGGATGGGAAGCAATCCCGTTGCCTGCCTTCCCACAGCCCCCTCTGCACCCCAAATTGACCCCAGTCTCATCAGGGATGCGAGACCTCCCTGCTCCCAGCCTGGGGGTGACACCGGTGGGGACAGGGGTGTCGCGTGCCGGTGCCGGGTCTCCAGCAGGCATCAGTAAGCTGGGAATGTTTTACAGCTCGCTGCAAAAAAACCCCAAACCCTGCAAACAACTCGTTTTGCTTCTATAAAGCTTCTTCCCCCTCATCCCCTTCTCCGCAAAACTTTCCGGGGCCTTTTGTTCTGAACAGCAGGTGAAATTCCCTCTGTGTGAGCACAAAGCAATGAAGCCACCAGAAAATAATGAAAACAAGACTGAAAAAAAAAAAAAAAAAATCCTCGCCTGCTCTTTTCAGGCCTGGAATAACAGCGAGCGTTCCCATCCGAGCCGGACAAGCTTAATAAAACACCGGCTTTGCTGGGAAAGGCACCTTAAAGGCCACTTTATTTCTGATCTATGACACAGTATGAAATCCTGTTGTTCTTTACCCAGAAGAGTTGCTTTACCTATGAAGTCAAGGTGGGTGTTTTTCTGAGCCCTGAAATGACCCCGGGGGATATGATGAGTCCCCTGGGACCGGCTGGGGCAGGATGGCGGCGTTCCCCCCGGCCGTGTGGCACGGTGCCGGAGCGCTCCGTGATGCTCTGGGCATGGCCGCGGCTCGCCGTGGGTTTTCCCCCTCTCCCCGCCGCTCGCTGAGGCTGCAGGCGCAGCTTCGATGGCAGCGTGGTGGGAACCGTTCCCCGCTGCGGATAAACTTTGGAGGAGCTGTCGGGGGAACTGCACGATGTGCTTAAACCCGGCGTTTTCTCCCCGATTGGCATCAGGTTTTAGGGTGTAAATGTGCTTAAGCGACACGGGAGCCTCACCCAACCTCTGTGCCGGGTGGAAAAGAGGACGGGTTGGCAGTTTTGAGGATGCTGTCTCTAGAAAGAGCGGGAACGCCATCACTAAGAGGGATTGCTGGAGGGACAGATCCGTCCCCCTCTCCCGTCACCGCTCGGGCACGTGGCAAGCAGAGCGGGCACCTTATGTAAGCAGCGACGGCAGCACCGGGCCCCGGCCATGCCATGCCATCCTGCTCCGCCACCGCCGGGCCCCAAGCGGCCTCGTCCACCTCTCTTAGCCCCCATTTTGGGGGTTCCCTCCGGGTGCAGGCGCTGTATCACCGTGGGGGGAGCATAACCCCACGCGATGGTGGGGGTGGGAGGCAGGCTGGTGAATGGCTCCAAGCCGAGAGGTTTGTCCGTGGTTTCTGCAGAGTTCACAGTTGCATCTTTCCCGACACTGGCTCCGGGGTTCCCAGCCCTGGGGAGGAGGCACCTGGCTCAAGTCTCTTTCTAGGCTCTTCTGCACCCCTCGGCTGAGGTCCAGCCTGGTTTGGGTTCGACAGGGCAGGGCAAGGGCTGGCTCTTGTGGATGAGAAGGGAGAAACCAGCCTAGCTTGCACCCGTTCCTCGTGCTGCTGACTTGCTGCAGGAGCTGGGAATTGTCCTCCGAGCGTGGGGACACCAGCTGGCAAAGGACCCGTGTTCTGGTCCCAGATCATGAACCTGTCCCTCCATCCCACCTGCGGGCCTCCGGGTGCCCCAGCACCCACCCTGCAGGTGGAGTGCACTAGCTGCCCTGCACCTGGTGTGCCCGAAATGGAGGAAAGGAGAGAAGAAATGAGCATTAAGGGGCTCAGAGAGACCCCTGAGCCCCAGGGAGCGGAGCACGGCGGGTGTCTTGCTGCCCTGGCCCTCCTCCAGCTGCTGAGTTGGGGTGGGAAGGAGAAAGGTGGGACTGGGGTGGCAGGTGGCTGCGGGGGTGTCCTAGTGCTGCCCCCGCAGCTCTGGGTGACTGTGGGCCTGTCACTTCGCTGGGACATGCCCCGCTTTCACCATTCCTGCCTCATTCCTAGCTTGTTCCCTTGTTCTAGCTTGGTCCTTTGGTCCCAGCTCGATCCTGGTTCCCAGCTTACTCCCTTGTTCCCGGCTTGCGGCGAGGCAAGACTGCCAGTGGGCGACGGTTATTTGCAAAGCTCTTTCAGATTCCCCCGTTGGACTTTTGAAGCATCTGGTATCACTATCTCAGCGTCATTATGAATTAATTAACATTAATTCCCTGTTCTGGTATCTCCTATTGCCAGGAGCCTTAGCCTGGGGTTTTTTTTCCCCTCCTTCCCCCAAACAGAAATGGCCGGATCCAGACTACCCCTGGCAGAAAGCCAGAGAGAAGCCATGTGGTTTGGGGGCCATGGGCTCCCCATCCCCGTTCCCGTCCCGCACCACGACAGGGGATGCTGCCAGGCCCCCGGCAGTCTGTTAGCCAGGGTAGGGCTTGGTGCTGGGGGAGCCCCGGTGCTGCCAGCACTGCCTGCCCGCTCGCCGTGCCACCAGCGCAGGGTATGGGTGCTTCGCAGATGGGTGACACTGGCTGTGGCCTCCCTCACCTCCGCTTCCCCGCAGGGCTGTCCTGTGGGGGAAGGATCTCCCGTTTAGCTCTGGGAAGCCCTGAGCCTTGCTCCCCGGCTTGTGCTGGAGGCACCTGGGATGCTCTCCTCAGGGATGCTGATCCAGGGATGCTAATGCCAAGGCTGCTGTTCCCAGGAATGCTGATCCCAGGGAGGTGTACCACAGGGATGCTGTCCCAGGGATGCTAATGGCAAGGATGCTGTCCCTAGGGTTGCTGACCCTCTAGGGATGTGGGGAAGGGGATACAGACATAGCAAGTGGATGCAGGCTGGGAGAGAGGCCAGGATCTTTTGCTCCAACTGCTTTCATCCTGCTCCATGAATCACCCTGAGGGAGACACAACCCAGGAGTCACAGCCTGGCCACCCGACTCCGTCCCTGCGCTCTCGCTTGCACAGGTGAGCCTCGGTACAGTCGTTGCAGGAGGACTCGGTGGGATGTAGGTGCAACACCTGCCTCCTCCCAGCCCCGTCCCACCCCATCGCCGGCCCCATTCCCTGCCCTACAGCAACACACGTCTGTCCCCCTGCTTCTGCCCCCTGCCACCACCATGTGCCCCGTGGCAAGGCCACAGCACCCCCCCAGGGCCACCCCAAGCCCCCCCTGCACCCCTTGCAGCTCGGGCTGAGCCAGTGGGGGGGTCCCCCCTATGCTCTGCGAGCCCTGGGGC
>VZTL01029241.1:119554-130595 GCA_013400535.1 Scopus umbretta
TTTTCCACTTCTCCCTCCCTCTCTGGGTCAGTGTTCCCAGGCCCCCCGGGGCAGCTGCAGGTGCATCAGGTCCAGGCAGAGGCTGCCATGTCACCCTACGCCCCGAGTGTCACCAAACGGGCAAGCCGGTTGCCCACATCCTCATTCCTCCCTATTTTCCAGCATCTTCCTCCCTATTTTCCGGCACCGGTGACGCAGCGGGCTGTCCCTGGTGCTTTCGGCCCCCCCGCCCCGGCGAGGGGGTGCCACCTCCAAGGGGACCTGGGGAAAGAACATCCCCAGCCTGATTTGGCTGTGGGGCTGTTGGAGCAAAGGCTTTTGTCTAATGAGCTACTGCCAGTTTTCCCATTCGTTACATGGAGCGCTGCCACCATCAGACAATTAAGTAGTGTTGTCCCAAGCTCTAATAAGGGTGTGGAGAAAGCAGGACACGGGACACCAAGCGATGGCATGGGCGCAGGGCTGCGGCGGCGGGCGCTCCGCGCGCTGCACATCAAGGCACCCGCACGGGGCCACCAGCCCAAACCCTGCGAGCACCACTGACCCATCCCACCGCCACCTGCAGCACCGCTGCCTCCTCCTCCTCCCCAAAAGGGCCGCGAGTCCCACGGGACCACTGTCCCCATCTCACCCCTGGCCACAGCGCGCCCTCGGCGGGGGCCGCGTGACACCTGCCCTCGCTTTTGCAATGGCGCTTGCTCGCTAATTAGCAAAATCTGGCGATCCGCACGGTTCTCCCAGTCATTAAATATTATTAATTATTTGTTATGCAAATAAAGTTGAAGAGCGCAGCGCGGTAGGCAACACAAACGAAAACAGTCCCAGCTCCAAGCCGTTTATGTAACCGCGGGCGGGTGGACATCACAGGAGTCCCCGGGGCCATATAGCGTCCACACGCTGTGCCCTGCGTAGGGGCCGCTGCGCGTCGGCATCCCCCGGGATCCGGGGACGCGATGGGGTCAACGGCGATGGGCGCTGCAGGGCTGGTGCCGGAGGGGACTGCAGGGGCGCAAGGATGCGGGATGTGATGGGGAAAACGGTGCTTTTTAGGGTCATGGGGGATAAGGGTGACGGAGGGACCCAAGGGTGGAGGGGGAGTATGTCGGTGACGGGTGGCCGAGGCGGGTGCTGCTGGCGGAGGCAGGAAAGGCAATCGTTGGGGTGGGTTTTGTGGGTGCCGAGGGGGTCCTGTCCCACCCCTTTCGTTGAGGTCTGTCCCTGAGAGCGATGTCTGAGGAGAAACCGGGACGTTTCACCAAACGATGCCATTTCAGTAAGTGGCAGTTTCCCGTCTCCATCCTCCCAGCTGGAGGGTGGATGGGGCCGGGACCCAGCCGTGCATCCCCCCACCCTGCTGCCTGGCCACCGAGCCCTGGGATGTTATTTCGGCGCTCCCCACCCTGCCTCCCTTTCCCCTCCACCTGGAGCTCTCTGCCCCACCCAGGGCTCCCTTCACGCTGTGCTCCCCGCGCGCCTCCAAGCTCGCCGTCGACCCCAAATGCAACCACCCATCAAATCCCCATGTCACGGAGCGATAACGCCGGAGGCACCGTGCCGCAGGGACACAGGCTGGCGGCGGTGGGGCCCCTACCCAAGCAATTGGAAAGGGAACCGAGAAAAAATGGAAATTAAAGAGAGGAAAGAATTAATAAGGATCCTGCCTTGACCACAATGGCTTAGTTTCAGGAGAGCTGATACCACACGCTCGCTAATGCCATTCCTCAGAGGCCTTCGGAAAGCAGTGGGGTTTTGGCGCTGCTCAGGCGTGTTTTTGGTGTGCTGCGGATCCGAGTGTGCATTAGAGCTGTGCTTCCTTCCCCCCCAGCCAGCGATGTCCCCTGGTGTCCGGCTGCTGTCCCCAGCCAGGCTTTGCACCATGAGGCAGCCATCGTCGTAAAGCAACGACCTGGCAGAGCGGGGATTTGGGGTGAGAAATGTGTTTTCACAAAGCGATGCCTCTCCGGCAGGGCACTGCTGCGGGGCCGTGCCCCGAAACGCCGGACAGGCTGGCTGGAGGGCTGCTTGCTCCCTCTGGTTAGGAGATCATCCTATAGTGGCTATATAGGGCACCCTGAATACACTGAGCGCAAGACAACCTGTGTACGTATAAAAATCCTCTTCTGCTGGACACGAAGTGCCATGCAGGTTGCCGGTACCTCCCTCCCCAGCACCTGATGTTGTCTGCTGTTCTGCACTTGCTGGATCCCCCAGTTACCACCCCGTAAGCCTCGTTCAGCGAAACCCTCTCTTTCCTCCATCCTGGGGTACTTGCCCTGGACGTTTCTTTAGGGGGAATTCAAAGCAGGGATAGGAGAGGAGTGGGGCTTTTGCACAAGCTGTGCTCAGAGCTGCGTTCAATGTCCCACAGAACTCTCCTGTTGTTCCTATGCCTGATGTCCCTGGGGAGCTTGGCCTTTTTTCTTCCTTCTCCGCTGCAGGAATCAAGTCTGGTTGCTGCCAGGGTTATCTCCATCCTCCAGCTTGCTGCACGCTCTGCTAGTTCACCATCCCTCCGAGGGCTGGGGCTCGACCCCGGCCAGGCGGCATGTGCCCCCGCAGGGGAGGCTGATGTCTTTATTTTCCCATGGCCAATAACAGATTTGGAGATAAAGTCTGGGGAAATGGGGACTCGTGGAGGTTCCCCGCCTGTTACTGCAGCTGCCTGGGCACTCACGTGTGCTTGTGGTCCCATCCTGAGCCCGGGCCCGGGCTGGTGGCCGTGGCGGGGGGGGGCTGAAGCCAGATGCCTGTTTCGAACAAAGCTCGGCTCCTGCTGTGAGCCACACTCATCCTCACCCGCTCCAGATGATAACGGCAGGGATGCTGCCACCGGACAGACCTCGTGGTAAATGTGAAAAGTGGCTGAAGGTGAAAGGAGCGGGCTCCAGCTCCGCATGTGTGCGCCAGCCTTGCTTTGCTGAAACAAGAATGCTCTAAGGAGCCAAAAAAACCTCTTGCCTGAGACCTGGCCCCCGTGGGGGGCTGTGGGGGCTGCGGGGGGCCGGAGGCGGCAGGCGGAGGGCCGGGACGCTGCGTGGAGCACAGCAGGAAGGAAGCGCTCGGCGAGGACACAGCCAGCACTGCGTGCACGTCCTTACATATGTGCTATTTTCAGCTTGACGGGGAGCAGGCCAAGTTCTCCAACAGATTGAGTTTGGAGCTGAAATCCTCCTCTCCTCCTCCCCCCTGCCCAGCACCCACTGCCTGCAGGCGCGGGGAGTCCAAGCGCGCCCAGGGCACCCCGCTCTGCCCCGCTCCGTCTGTGGCGCACCGGGGCGATCGGTGCACGCAGGCTCCCAGCGCCGCCGCTGCCCTTGCCCTCGTAGCAAGGCCGCGGGATCCGATCCGCTGCTCGGGGGGGCAGTGGCTCCAGCTTCTCCCCTTCCCACTTCGGGCTGGTCCAGCCACCAGCACCCTCCCAAACCCATCCAGGGACCGGCAGCATCTCCTGCCTTTGGCTTCGCACACTCGTGCACGCTCCCACCCGCTCTCTCCTTGCTTTTTTCCCCGAGCAGGAGATATCCCTCCTTCCTCCTCTCCCCAAATCCTCCCTCCGGCCACCTCCCCTCTCCCCCATCACTGCGACCCTTCCAGAAGTGCAGCTGCTTGTGCAGCCGTGTCCTCGCCCTGCTTGAAATGCAGGAAAGAAATCCATGTGCAACTTACTGTCTCGGCACCCTGTAATCATTTTGTCAGCCGAAAAGCACTTTTGTCAAACCCCCACAGGCAAACCGGGAGGGGATGGATTGGGGAGAGGCACCTGACACCACTCTGCTTTTTTCGCCCCTTTTTTCATCCTGGCTTTTGCTTTACGGGTGGGACGAGCATTGGGTTTTTCTCTCCTTTCCCTCTCCGGGTGCTTTGGCGACTGTCCGGAGAGAGTGAAAGGAATAAGGAAAATGTTGCGGGAGAGCAGCAAGGCTGGAGAAAATGCATCGCCAGCAGCTGGGTTTGCGCGACAAAGTGCAGTTACGCAACGGGAGGAGAAAGCCATTTGGCTGGAGAGGGGTTTCCAGCAGGGACTAATGGAGCCCCGGGCTCAGTCACCTGGGATGGCCCCGAGAGCGGCCCCGGCCCCTTTCGGGTGCTGGGAGGCATTAAATGGCACCTTTCTGTCCTGTGCATGAGCTGCTCTGGGGGGGTATTTACAGCAGGAGGTTAATGTCCTTGGTTTGCTCCGTCCTGAAAGCAAATAAACCAGGTGGCAGCGGCTGCCCTGCCCAAACCTGGGAGCGGTTCTTTTCTCCGGGGCCGTGTCCCCAAAGGAGACATGGTTGCCTTCGATTGTGGCTCTCCCACTCTGGCTCTGGGGAGGAGGGGGGGGGTCCCTTTGCCAACCCCTTCAGCATCCCCGACGAGGGTCTGGGGTCACAGCAGCGGGCGACACCAGCCTTTGTCCTCCGGGAAAGGGGTCGAGGACGTCTCTTAGAGTAGGCAAGTTCGAACGGCCTCGAGGACGGACTCTGCTTTACCCCAGCATGGGATTCCCAGGGACAGGTGGACGGGGTGGGGGGCACAGGCTCTTGCCCCAGGACCTCTGATTTGGGCACCCCTGCACAGCAAGCCGGGCGCGTGGCTCTCCCCTCCCTGCTTTGTTTTTTGGCTGGCGCTCTCCCGAGCATTGGGACGAGCTGCCTTTGCCAGCCTGCGTCATGCGAGCACCACGGGGAGTTTGCACAGAGCCGATCCGTTCTCCCTAACCTTTCCACTTATGAGGAAGCAAATGCCCGAGATGGCTGCGGCGCTGGAAGGTCAGAGCCATCACAGAGCCCGATGGCCCCGCGGCTCTGACCGTGGCCTCATCCTCCTTGCGACTTTCCTGTGTCCTTAGTGATGTTTTGGGGTGCAAAGAGAGGCTGGGAATGAGGTGCTCCATAGAAATCTTGTGTCCAAGCTGGTACTGTCACCTGGAAAAATGATCAGCCATAAAGCAAAGCACTCATTGAGCCTTGCCTAAGGAGCCGGCAGTCATTAACTCTGCAGGTCTCAAACACAGAAAAACCCTCAAAAACCCACTTGCAAATGCTGCTTGTCTAATTAGGGTACCGGGAAAGACTCATCCATCCTTATGTGTCCGGCGTGTCCTCATCTGCGCACGTGAAATTCGGGCCATCAAACACTCGCAGCCGCCGTCGCAGCAAGGCGCTCCCGTCCGGAGACAGGT
Organism: Scopus umbretta; assembly: GCA_013400535.1. Taxonomy (NCBI): domain Eukaryota; kingdom Metazoa; phylum Chordata; class Aves; order Pelecaniformes; family Scopidae; genus Scopus; species Scopus umbretta. Next base: position 124,719 of record VZTL01029241.1, read on the forward strand.
CTTTAAATCATCCCCGAGCGCTGGGAAAATTGCAGACAGCTCGAGAGCGGAAAATGAAAAGGCGAAACGTTGTTCCCGGAGCTTTTGCCCTGAATTATTTGCTCAGCTTAAATAATAAGTTATACACAAGGAAAACTGAAGCATCTTGGATGATTTTCTGGGGAGAACTAGTCCTGTGGATGCTGAGGAGCACTGCCCGGTCCCCGGCTCCTCCGACAGCCCCTGGGGACAGGCACCAATGTGCTCCAGGAAGATGGGCTGCGGAAAGAGATAAGAAACCCTCTTTAATGTGTTTTGATGCAGTACCCAGATGCAGGAGCTGGGATTGAGGCTTTTCATTCACTTTTCTGGAGGCAGTGGGGAAAGCAGCGGTGGGGATGATCCCGCTCTGTCTCCTCTCTGCCGGCCCCACTGCTTCCATGGGCTAACATCTGGCAGGTGTCAGCAGGGCAAACTCTGGGCTGTTTTCCCTGCCTTATTCTAGGTTAGTTTGACTGAATCTAGCTTGTTTAGGATGAATCACTCCAGCACTGCTGGTTGTGACCTGCTGGCCACCGTGCTTGCTGAGTCTCTGCAATTCCCCTTTTACTGGCAAAAATGAGAAGTTGCTTTTTCTGCCTTTTTCTCCAGGATCACAGATTGCAAATAATGATTGCCTCACACACAGGCTATTTCACAGCTTGCTGGCGCTTTCGGGGATGGGATCGCTGGGTGTTCAGTGCCGGTGACACCAGAAGCCAGGCCAGTCCTGTGTTGGCATGGTCCAATGGGCGCCTTAATTTAACTCCCCTTAATTTAACTCTCCCCTCTCTCTTCACCTTTATCTTTTTTAATGACGCAGAGTGGATGAGGTCTTGCCACAAACGATGTGTTGCATACTGCACACCCTGCCCAGGGTTCTGGGTCAGTTTGATGGGCTGCTCATAGACCGGTGATGGCTGGGCTGGATCCTGCTCCGCTGAGCTGTGATGGATCCCATTTTCTTTTGTGCCCAATTCTACGGGCTCACATGGAGCACGAGGAGCTGCTTGCACCGAGTGCCTGTAGCCAAACCCATCTCCCTGGATTTATTGTTTTCTCTTTGCTGCTTTTTCTCCCGTTTCCTTTCCATGGGGTTATTTATAGCTGGGCCAACTCTGCTCCCCATCCTCCTCTCCCTCCTACTTCCCCAGGTGCTGCCTTGAGGAGGCAGGTAGCTTGTTCCCAGCAAAGGATGCTGTCAGGGCTTTGCCCAAGGGTGCAGGTATAAAGCTTCCCACAGGAACAATTTGCTACAGAAATTATGCTGAACTAGCCAAATTGGGTGGTTTCAGGGGAGCAACCAGGAGTGCACTGAAATGACACCCCCCCCACACTTGCTTCCAGCTCGATCCCATTGCTTGTGCAACCCAAAAATGTTTTGCGAGGAAAAGCTAAGCTGTCGATCCTTTATCCTCAGGACCGGACCGGGACACAATTTTGGCATTTCTGGCAATAGCAAAGTAACTGTTTTCCCCCAGCTCCTTCCCTATGTGACTCCCATAAGTGCCCTGAGGAGTTTGCCGATGCCAAGCCGCATCCCCTGAGATCACAAGAGTCTGGGTGTGTGGTGCAGGAAGGCAAGGATGTCTCCGGGAGCCTGGAAAGCGGCTCTGCATCTGCCTGGCGGCTGGCAGAACCCAGCAACCTTTCCCCCAAATTGAAAACGTGCTTTTATGGTAAAAAACAAACCAAACCAAAAAAAAACCAACCCACAACAAAAAAAGTCAGGAGCTGCGATGCCATCTGTGTCTGCAGCATTGCACAGCGGGGACGAGCCACCCGAGCAGGCTGCCGTGCACAGAGCCCCCTGAGCACCTATGCTGAAAGAGGTGGTATGAGCCTTCCTCCTCCCTTCCTCCCCCTCAGAGAGGAATGTCCTGTTTCTCTGGGGAATGACATAGCTCCTTGGCATCTCTCTCTTTGGAAGCTTTGATTTCTTTTCCAACTGTGGCTCTCCAGCCTCAGCAGCATGTCTTGGATATTTTTTTCTCCCCGTGGTCCCCCTCCCGTTGATCTCAGGGGGAAGGCTGGTTGGAAATCTCTCCGGCAGCCCTGGCCGGAGGGGATGGAGGGCTGGGGGCAGCAATTTGCCAGTTCATTTGTTTTCCTCGATGGGGCTTCAAAAAGTGATGGGCTGATGGGTTTGGAGTCTCAGGGGGGCAATTTTCCTGGCAGCATCCAAGTTGTGTCACCTCTCTGCTTGGCTCTGTGACGACAGTGTTGATTTGAATTCTTCCAACTTAAGACTGATTTAAATGATGGTGAAGTTGGGGGGTGGCGTGTGGGAGTAGAGCACTGAGCGCTATTCTTTTTCGGTTGTCATATGCCTCCATAAAGACTTCTGCCTTGGGGATTTGCATAGATCCGCGGTCCAGATTGCGCTACAAAACCCACCGGTGGTCCGCAAAGCTATGGCAACAGCTTCTGCACTGACTCCTGAATCAGACAAAGCTGGAAAGTTTAGGTGTGTTTGCAAGTCTCTATGCCACGGCCATTCCTCTTTGGTTTGGGGGCTGCAACCAGTGCTCGGGGGGCAGCCAGGAGCCTCCTCACTGCTCCCGACCCACAGCATTCCCCCTCCTCTGCAGCCCCATTCCTGGGAGATGCCCGGCTCCTTTCCTTTTCCTTTCCTTTTNGCTGAGCGCTCCCAGTCTCGCTCTCAAGACCACTCTAACTTGAGGGAGAGATGGTGAGGTCAGGGGAGAAAACCCCGTTCTCGGTGCGTTTGTGAGAAATAGGGGTTCGGGTAATGACCTCGTGGGGAGGGAGGCTGCAGAGCGAGCCGGGCTCCTACCAGCAGAACCGCAGGAGGTGAAGGAGGGAGATGGTGCAAATGTCCCAGCCACAGGGAAAGCTTAATTCGGCGGTTGTAGTCACTGAGGATACATACATCTGTAGGAAAGCAGGCTCCCTTCCTTGCGCTGCTCCCAGAAGGGCTTGTTTGTTTAATTTTATCTCGCAGAGAAAATTATAACAGGAAAAAAAAAAACCCAAACCACCACCCTGTGGTTTTGCTCAGCTGCAGCACAAAAACGCCCCAGCGGAGCCCGGAGAGCGCCGGGGACTGAAACCCTCGCCTGAGCCCAGGTATTTCCATCGGGGAGAGGGGCAGCGAAGGGGCCGTGCGGCAGCCGGCGGCCCCGGTGCTCTGCCAGGACCCCGCTGCCTGCCTGCGCGGGGCTGGGCAGGACGGAGCCAGCTGCAGGAATCACCATATCTGGAGAAATCCGGACATTGCATTCGCCACTCTGCTCTCCCTCCTTCCACCTTGTGCCGATCGAAACCCCGTTGCCTAGAGCAGCTGTATCTGTCAAAGAGGGAGATGTTTGCCCTTTGGGAGGCTGGAGGAGGCTGGGGGTCTCGCCGGGACCCCCAGCATGGTAGCCTGGCTTGCCCACGTACCAGCAATGCACTTTCTGACCGAGCGGTGGGCAAGGTTGCATTTTGGGGCAAAAAGTTGGGATCTTTGGGATGGTTGGTGCTTTGCAAGCTGCCGTCTGAACCCTGCCATGGTCACGGCTGGTCGGGGCTGGTGTGGCTGGATAACGTGGGAGCGCTTGTGCTCTGGTTTCAGCTCATTTTCTTCTCTGTCATTAGTTTAAATTTCCGAGGGAGCCTGGGCTTGGCATCAGACACTGACGTTCTTTAATTTAGCAAATGTAAAAATGGGACCTTTTCCAACTGGAACGATTAGAAACGTCCCGCTCCGTTCCCCAGCCATGGTGTCGGGCGCTGGCCGGGCCGTCGCCCCGCGCCGTCAGCCACCCCTCTCCCCCCGCTGGCGTGACTGCGGCTGAGACCTCCCACACTCGTCACACGGGTGTGACGGCCCGTCATCACCGTCCCTGCCGGCTGCACAGCGCTGCCGGGAGCTGCCGATGGTCCCGGCTGGCAAAGAACAACAGTGGGGGCTGGATGCAGGAGGGGAGCTTGCCAGGGGGAGGGAGGGAGCCGTGCCCCCCGTGACACCCCCCACGGCACCCGCTGAAATCCCGTCCCCGGCAGTAACACCCCTTTGCCCTGGCAAGGGCCTTCCGCACCTCCGGGTTTGCGTCTAATGGCGCATGTCCCCTCTAAGCTGCTTAATGAGGGTTAAGAGGCTAACGGGCTTATTACCAGCAATTATTTCCACAGCCCTGCAGGTGTCCCTGAAAATGGCAGGGCCCCACACCCGCCCGGGAGCATCCCGCTGGTATCGCCGCCAGCCAGCCTGGCGTGCCACAAGATTGTCGGTGCTCAGCCAGCTGCCCGAGTCGGACTGGTGGCCGTTTTCGGGGTGTTTTCACACCCCATTGCAATGATCCAGGCTGTGGTTTTGGTAGGGGAGTGGAGGGGGGGGTGGCATCCCTATGGATACCTGCTCCCCGCCCCAGCCCTGGTCCCTCTCGCTCTCCCTCCGGAGTGGCTCTGCAGCATCCCTGGGCGGTCGCCTGGAGACGGCCACGGCGGGTTGCCACAGCGACGGAGCCTTCGCTCAGCATCCCTCCAACTCCGCCGCCTGGGCCGAAGTTGGGCGAGAGAAAAATATCCCAGGGAGGGGACACCCCCCCCCTCCGCCCCGGGCGGCAAGCACAGGACTGGGGAAACTGAGGCACGGCTAGTGGAGTTGGAGGAAGCTGCGTGGTGATGGAGGAGGCTTTGGAAGCTGCCTGTGGGTGCAAGGGGGCAAAAAGCGGTGGCAATGGGGCTGGTGGAGGGCAGGGGGTACCCGCAGTCGCTGGGGGGGTGTCAGTGTTTTGTAGGGGCAGGTGCTGGTGCAGCATCTCCGCACGAGTCCTCCCAGCAGCAGCGTTTGAGTCACCATGGCAATGTCAGCCGCGGTCGGGCTGTCATCTGCTTTGACATCCAGCACGTGCCGGGATGGGCTGGAGGGTGTGCGCACCCTCGGAGCCGCTGGTGAGGATGGGGAGATCAGCCAAAAATCTGGGCTCCCCCCCACAGGGCGGGGGGACCGGCTGCGGTGCCACCAGGGTCCCCCAGGGATGGGGTCCCATGGGGCCACGCGGTGGCACGGGCTGGTGCCTGGCCCTGGGGACCCACCATGGTGAGGGAGAGGAGGGTGAAGCCCCTTGGGGTGATGCTGGTGGTGGTGCCCCCCCAGCAGCCTCGCCACGGAGGTCTCCCCGCCCCACCGAGCCTATAGTTACAGACGACGTCCATGGAGGGCAAGGAGAGGTTAGGTAACTTCGGTGTTTGGAAAATTCTTTCTGCTCCCTTATTTGCTTTATAAATACCTCAAACTAAGGCCAGGCCAAGCCGGGGGAAGGTGATGACATGGGCTGCAGCTGATCCCCGTGCTCAGGCCCATCCAGTCGCCGTGCCTCAGTTTCCCCCTCTCTATGGACAAAGGCATCCCGGCAGCACCCTGCCCCCGTGCTAAGAGGCAGGCTTCTTGCTGCCAGTGTGAGCACCAGTGGGACCAGCAAGTGTTTCTCACCCCAAACAGAAACGGAGGGTGATTTTTCTTCCTCCCCTGGAAAAGGCTTGATGGTGCTTTTTGGGTCATGTCCATCATTAAATGGCAAGTTCAAAAGAACCAAGGTCCTGCCTGCGGCCACTGACAGCCTCACCCTAATCTGGTGTCACATCCCCTAGGTTTTAAGTTGCTGCATCCTTTTGGCTGGTCCTTCATGTCCTAAAAAGGCCTGGGTCAGGCCCGTGCGGTGCTCCAGCTGCTGTGATGGCTTGGCGGGGTGCTGGTGGTGGGTGCTCACCTTGTTCCCCCTACTCCGCACAGCACCGCCACAGCCCTCCCGACCCCCCTGCCGTTGGCATGGCCAAGCCAGGGGACAGTGGGATGCTGGTGAGTCCGGAGCATCGCTGGCGACCGCTGCGGGAGGTCCGGGGCTGGGGGGG
>VZTL01029241.1:136925-198744 GCA_013400535.1 Scopus umbretta
AAAAAAAATTAGCCGTGCAGTTGGCAGATTGCTGGAGACACTTGGATTCTCTGTGGGAAACCGCTCCGCGGTGGGAGTTTGGTCGCTGCAGTTCAGTGGCAGGAGTTGTTGCCTCTAATGTCAGCTCATTAGCTGGGGTAGTCCAAGGCGTCGCTGCGTTCAGAGCCTGCGGGGAGCTGTGGGCCGGGCCTTCCCGCTATTAATATTATGGGCCTGTTTTGTTTCCTACGTGTTAACGCTGTTAGTACTGCGTAAGACGCGTGGCACAAGCGGCAGGGGATGGTCCCAGTCCTGCCCGACACCCAGCACCGCTTTGTCCGCACCGAAGCTGGGGCTGGCAATGGGATTAAGGGGTTCTGGGTATTAGGGGAAGTTTTGCGTTTGTTCCCAGGGGGGTAAAAGTGTGATGGTCAGGGGTGCGAAACTCCTGGGAAGGGGGTGGCGAGGGGGATGTAACCTCCCGTAACTCTCCTGCCAGCATCCCTGGGCCAGCGCCGGCTGTGAGGGGATGCCGGGGTGATGCTGGAGGATGGTACTCATGACCTAAGGAAATGCAGGGTCACCGTGGGGCTGCGGTCCCCAGCCAGTGCCGGCGACAGAGCCCGTCCAGCCCTGGGTTTCCACGCGTTCACACAAGCCCTCTCCCAGCCCGAGCCTCCTGCAGCGGCAGCGTGGGGCTCCAGCCTTCAAATTAAAACCAAACCAGAAATTCAGCTTTCAGCACACTCGAGAAAGCGTATTTCCAAACAAAACTGTGCTAAATAAAGTATGAGCTGCAGGCGGCTGCCTGCTCCGGCAGATCCACTTTGCTTGCCTTTATTTAGCTGCTGTCTCCCCATGCTGCCGCTGCCGGCCTGGGGCCGGTGGGGTTTGTCCCCCCAGGAGCTTTGGTGCTTCGGGGAGGACTCGGTCCCATGGCCCCGGTGAATGCGGGGTCCCACGTGGGACGTGGGCTGTGTCATGAGAGCTGCCCTGGCCCCGAAGCAGCGTCAGCCCCTTGGGTCTGTCCTGGCATCCCCCTGGAGCGCTGGGTTCCCCCATGTCCGGGGTGCTTGGACAGAGTGAAACCCTGTGTGACATGGGAGGAGGGTGAGGAAGGGGAAAGGAAGGAGGGAGGGAGGGAGGAAGGCAGGAAGGCAGGAAGGCAGGAAGGAAGGAAGGAAGGAAAGAAAAAGAAAGAAAGAAAGAAAGAAAGAAAAAATAAGGGAGAGAAGAAGACAGGAAGAGAAAAAGAAAGAAAGAAAGAAAGAAAGAAAGAAAGAAAGAAAGAAAGAAAGAAAGAAAGAAAGAAAGAAAGAAAGAAANACAGAGCAGGAAGCAAGGAAGAGAGAAAGGAAGAAACAGAGATAGGCAGGAAGGAGGGAAGGAAGGAGGGAAGGGGGAAAGGGGGAAGGCAGAAGGCGCGGTGGTGGTGACCAGGGAGCCCGAGGGTGCCCAGGAGCATCCCCCTGGGCGAGGGCAGCGCCGCTGCCTCTGCAGTCACCGGGCATGTCTCCCCTCCCAGCACAGTTAATCCAGACCCCAGCTAATCCTCTCTCAGGTCATTGCGAGCTCATTGCATTTTGTCCACTTCTCAAATGCATCTAGAATTAATTAAAAAAACCCCAACAGTAAATTCATCCTGTGGCAAAAGCATTCGGCATATTCCCCTGGGATGAGATGGAGAGACGATGGAGAAGCAGCCTTTTTTGGCTCCCAATGGTCAGCTTTCATTAAAAAAAGAGGTGAGGAAAGCCTTAATGAATGCAGCCAGTGTGGTCAGGAGGAAGACTTGGGACGCGCGACCAGGCTGGAGTTTGGCAGTGTGAGCCTGCAGCCAGCTTGACGCATCAGTTCTGCAAGGCCACTTGGGTCCCGTTGGACTTCCAGTGACTATGGGGTTGGAAATATTAACTGTTCGTGCTTGTTTTGCTCTTCCCCATGGCTGTAAGGAGGGAGAGGATCTTCTGCCAACTGCCCCAGCCGCGTGCAAGCAACCGCTTGGTCTGCCGACACAACAACAAATAACCGTGGTGCTTGAAAAATCAGCTTTTGGGATAAAAAACGGTTGTGCCTGGATTGTAGCAGGTGGAGATATGTTTTCTGGTGTATAAGACGGTGCCACGTATGGATCCGTTTCCAGCAGCTGGGGAGGGTTGGGCAGGTTCTTAGTGCTCCTATGTGTGGTGCTGGGATTCTGCAGGGAACCCCAAGTCCCAGGCTGGATTTGGGGTGAATTTCTGTAAAAGGCAATCCAGCATATCGTTGCTAGCCGGGCTGTTGCAGTCCCAGGTAGGCTGTGTCTGGCAATGCTTCCCAGCACTGGCGCTGGGCTGGCCCTGGCCACCATGTAATGGAAAGGATGTGCTTGTCCCAGCGTGTCCCCGGGCGCTCGAGCTGATTGCAGGAATCGACCGCATCGATCGGGCCAGCGGATCCGCCACAGCACGTACAGCCCGGCGGGTTCGCCTGCGCCTCTAGGCATGAGCCGGGCACCTCTGCGCTGGGGGAACGGGGTGTCGCGGGGGGCTCTGCATCTGCTCCCCCACCACATTGCTGTCCCATGTAGGTCTCATTGCCAGCAAAGTGGTTTCATGCCCAGTGACACATCCCATGTTGCTAAAGAATAGGATGAGCTGCCGCAGGGTGGTTTGGGGAGTGGTCCTGCAGTGTCATCTCTTTGGGGTGCTTGGGACATGCCATGTGGCCTCTCCACAATCCCGTCCACTGCCTGATGCAGCCCCACGTGCCACTGCAGAGGCAGCAGGGAGCCCACCCGACTTGGGCCACCTTGCCCATGTCCGTGCTGCTCCCACCTCTCTCCCAGGCAAAGTTGAGTATAGGTCCCTGACCCTGCAGCTGAGCCCTCCAGAAGGGATCAAAACAGCTCCCTGTTCCCCAGTGGCAGTTGTCCCTTCATAAGACTTGGCCAGCAAAACCCATCTGTGACCGTAGATGGCTCCACGTCCCAGTGGATGTGTTGGGAAAGTTGCTCCTCAGGACATCTGCCCGAGTGAGTGCCTTCCCTGGGCCTTCTCCAATCGGCTGCACGTTGGCCGTGTCCTCTCCTATCCCTGGGCCGGGGGACGGAGGTTAAATCCACATCTCCCTGTGGTTTCCCTCGACCCCAGAAGAGCTGGTGCTCGGGAGGTCGGATGACCACTGCTGCAATGTGCTGGGCAGCGGTCCATCTGGCACAGGCAATGTGAACTGATGGAGCTGCTTTCAGGCATACCTTTATTAATATCTCTGTGCTAAGGAGAGCAGCTTGGCCTCTCTGCTTTCCTCTCCAGCAGCCTGACCCTGCTCTGACAGCAGAGCTCATGAGAAAAGCAACGGGGAGAGACTCCAGTGCTACCCAACGTTTTTCATCCACTGGTGTTATGGGGCTTCCCAGAAATGCTACATCTCCCCAGCAAGGTTTGCTCACTCACTTTGTAGTACAAAAGAACAAACTCGAAGACCTTCTTGCTTCCTTGTGTGTGGTTTTTGGGAACAGCCTAGCTATAGATGGGAGAGTTAGGGCAGTTGGAAGGGTTCTCGCTCAACATACAGCCACCCACCCCATCAGACCTATGGCCAAACCTCTCCCGGTCCCTTTGCCATGAGAGATAACGGCCATGTCTTTGTTTTCTCATTGCAGAGCCTCTCACGGGATCCGCGTGGTGACGTGGCAGCCAAGACGTGGAAGCTTGGGACTTCTCTTCCACCACAACAGAATTTGGGGGGTGGGCAGGGGTGGGCCAGGGGGACGTTGGGAGTCACAAGACCCTTCACCTTCACTGTGGGCTTGGCTCAGGGATGACTGCAGGCAGAGTCAACCCTTACAGCATCGTGTCCTCCGAGGAAGACGGGCTGAGGTTGACCACCATGCCAGGTATCAACGGCTTTGGCAATGGGAAAATCCACACCAGGAGGAAATGCAGGAACAGGTTTGTAAAGAAGAACGGTCAGTGCAACGTGGAGTTCACCAACATGGATGACAAGCCGCAGAGGTACATTGCAGACATGTTCACCACATGCGTTGACATCCGCTGGAGGTATATGCTCTTGCTCTTTTCCCTGGCATTTCTGGTGTCCTGGTTATTGTTTGGGCTGATTTTCTGGCTAATTGCACTCATTCATGGAGACCTAGAAAACCCAGGTGGAGATGATACCTTCAAGCCTTGTGTTCTGCAGGTCAATGGCTTTGTGGCTGCTTTTCTGTTCTCCATCGAGACCCAAACGACTATTGGTTATGGCTTCCGCTGCGTGACGGAGGAGTGCCCGCTTGCGGTCTTCATGGTGGTGGTTCAGTCCATCGTGGGGTGTATAATTGACTCTTTCATGATTGGTGCAATAATGGCAAAGATGGCCAGGCCCAAAAAACGGGCCCAGACATTACTTTTCAGCCATAACGCAGTAGTGGCAATGAGAGATGGAAAACTCTGCCTGATGTGGAGAGTTGGGAACCTCCGGAAAAGCCACATAGTAGAAGCCCACGTACGAGCTCAGCTAATTAAGCCCAGGATCACAGAAGAAGGGGAGTACATACCGCTTGACCAAATAGACATCGATGTGGGGTTTGATAAAGGTTTGGACCGTATCTTCTTGGTGTCCCCCATCACCATTCTCCATGAGATCAATGAAGACAGCCCCTTGTTTGGGATCAGCCGCCAGGACTTGGAGACAGATGACTTTGAGATCGTGGTCATCCTGGAAGGCATGGTAGAAGCCACCGCTATGACAACGCAAGCTCGGAGCTCCTACCTGGCCAGTGAGATCCTCTGGGGCCACCGCTTCGAGCCCGTCTTGTTTGAGGAGAAAAACCAGTACAAAGTAGACTATTCCCACTTCCACAAAACCTACGAGGTCCCATCCACCCCCCGTTGCAGCGCCAAGGACTTGGTAGAGAACAAATTCCTGCTGCCCAGCACCAACTCCTTCTGCTACGAGAATGAGCTGGCCTTCATGAGCCGCGACGAAGAAGAGGAAGACGATGACAGCCGGGGTTTGGAGGACCTGAGCCCGGACAACAGGCATGAGTTCGATAGGCTTCAAGCCACAATAGCATTGGATCAGCGGTCATACAGGAGGGAGTCAGAAATATGACTCTTGGTCCTTCCATTGACTTTTCCGAGGGTATTTTTTTTCCTCCTCTAATCTCTTCCCCTACAACCCGCTCAAATTATGCAGAACAATGCAAGTGCCATAGGAATGCTTGAGAAATTAGTATCGTTCATAGTTTTCAGTTTCATCGCAATAACCACTGAGCGGTCTGCAGGAGGGGACGGCGGCAGGCCATGGCGCGTGTCCCGCGCCCGGCGCCCACAGCGGGGCCGACGGGCTCTGGGGGGACGGATGGACAGACGGACGGACAGACGGAGAGAGGAGGGTCCGTGGGGCATGGGCAGGCGCTCACCCCACGCGGTCCTGCGGGGCTTTGCTCTCCCCGCGGGGAAAAACGCCAGTGTTTTCTTGGAGCTGAGCACTGCGAGATCCAAAAAGAGGAAATATCAGGAAACAAATCTTTCTCTCTCTCTTTCTTTTTTTTCCTTTTATTTTTTAACTGAGCAGCAACAACAAAAAATATTGCTCCTTCCGGCAGGTGGTCTGATTCAGTTGCACAAGAACAACACTTGAAATAACATGCAACATTAACGTACTTCTTTTTAATTTGGGGAAAAAGGGGGAGGGGGGGGCGAGAGGGTTTTTAATTTTTTCACCGTACCATTTGGGAGACTGTTTACCAAAATAATAATAATAACAATAATAATAATAATAATATTAAATCTGAAAGAAGTGATTCAGTATTTTTTAAAAATGAACAAGGGAATGAATAAGCCACTGGGGTCCTTTGAGGAGGTGACTTGCTGGGCAGATACAAGAGCTAGAAGTCAAGACTGCATCCAGTTTTGGGGTGGGTTTTTTTTTTCCACTGGCATGGCTTCATAGGCAGAAAACAGACGTAAGTGGCTGGAGGTCCGTGGCAGCGAAAGCGAGTAGCATAATTACTGGCAAAGTAGCTAATAAGGAAAAGGCAGACTGTGATAGAAGCACTGTAAACACAGCAATTAGCTAATTTCTGGAAATATTGATCTTCAGGGTGGAAAATGGGTCTGGGGCATCAGCTGCTGAAGGGTTGGGTCTCCCCCAACGTCTCTGATGGGGAATTCATAAGTTTCACTGTAACTAGGATGAAATAGTAAAAAGCACAAGAAGGAGAGTGGCAAGCTCTCAAATTTGGGTATTTCCCCACTTCTCCAACCAATTTGGTATTTTCTCCCTTCAAAAATCATTTCAAACATGGAAATTAATGTGAAAGTCATAGAATCACAGAATCGTTTAGTTTGGAAAAGACCTCTAAGATCATCAAGTCCAGCCAAGTCATCTTGTTGAGTTGCACTTCTTCCAGCACAGGAGTCGTCTCCATGCCAGGCTGGGATTTATGAATTCCCCGTTCACCAGAGAGTCCTGCTTCAGTGGCAGATGCTTTTCCGAAAACAACAGATGCCAGCTGAGGAAACCACCCCGTCTTGCGCTTCAACCCGTCCCCGCCTCAAGGTGGATTGTGCCTTAGAGATGCAAACTCATCCCACGCCCCAGCCCTCCTCCCCGGCACCCCGCTTACATCCTCCCCTTGGGGCGACATCCCCTTTGCTCTGCCCTCATGGCAGCGCCCACATCCCACTCTCCGCTGTGTTTTAGGCTGGCCTTGATGGCACGCTGGTTTAGCTTTTGCTACGGCACAAGGCAAACCACCCCGTGTACGGGAAGCCTTTGCTCTTGCTCTTCCCGCCTTTGCACAGAGGGAAGGAGCCGGGAAGATGCAGGTTGCGGGTCCCTTCACACGGCCGTGCTGCTCATTGGTGCTCTGGGAGCCAAATTCTGGCTCCCTGCTCCCCGTGGCCATGGGAAAGGCTTCGGTACCCACAGGCATCCCGCACCCGACCCTGGGCGCGGAGACACGGCAGCACCTGGCCTCGGGGAGAAGGGGTGGAGAGCAGGGTGCCCGGCAGTGTTTTGGCTGTGTTGGGCTCCCGGTGCTTTTCTCCCCCGTGCCCACGTCAGGGAAGCCGTGTCCCAGGGTGACAACTTGCTGTGGCATGTCCATACATCAGTGGCAGAGGCAGATTTGTCCTGTGTCCCCATCCCCATCTCCTTCTTGCAAAGGGCTCTGGGGAGCGGCTGCCCCGGTGCCCCCCCGCTGCCCTGTGCCCCCGAGCATCACGTCTCGCCGGCCGGCTGCGGGACGGGGACCGGGACTTTGTCCCCGCAGAGTTTTCTCCCTACCCTGTTCCCACCGGTGTCCATCACCACCACCCCGCGTTGCCCACCGAGGGGCTGCTCCATTTTTGGCTTCCCCTAAAAACCAGCCACTGGGAGAAAACATCACCGGGGGCAACGCCGCGAGGGAGCTGGCCATTTTGGCACCGAGTGCTCCAAAGGGGCTGTCCCCAAAAGTGGGGACGTGTAGGGACGTGCCATGGAGCTCTGGCCATGACATTTGTGTTTCTAAGGCAGCGAACGCAGATGCCATCCCATCGCCGGTCCCTTTGCTCCCGGGGGGGTGGTTTTGCCACCCGCTTTTTGCCTCATAGCATCTGGGGGGTGGGAAGGATGGAGAGGGGGGAAGAGAGATTTTGTGTGCGCACTACTTATTTATTTTTTTAAAAAAAATGCTTTTAAGTGGTTTTAGGTTCTTTTGAATAAATAATAATTATTAAAAAATGGTGCACATCTTGCTGCTGTAGGGTTCTCAGAGGGTTAATTTCTTTATAAATATATATATCACAGTAAATATTTGTATAAAAATGAAAGAGAAATAGAGATGTCTTTAAGTAAATTATTGCTTTTAAAGAAACTTCTATGATTGTACAGTGTTACCTGGGAGAATAGAATAATATATACAGATGTATTTTTAAACTGCTGCGTAGGAGGATGTGAACTGGGCTGGGGAGCGCCCACGGCTGGCACGGTGAGGGGGGGTTCGGACCCTCCCCAGCCCCCGTTCATGCACCCCCTTCCCCGAACCCTGCTAGTGAGGATCTAGCTCTGGCGAGTCGTCATATATATACTGTATAGTCCTCGTCCTGGCCATGGACCGTGCCGGTACATAGTGTATAAATATTATTTTTGCCTACCTGTGAGCACTCTGAGCTACTGGTCTTTTTTCCTGCCATCAGGGAGCATTGGGAAGGCTGCCCAGGGGTAGTTTTAATCACCTGAATTGTCAAAGAAAGGGGGGAAAAAAGAAAAAAAAAAAAAAGGTGAAAAAAGCCAAAACATGGTGTTTGTTCGGTGCTTGGGTTCCCCGGAGGGGTTGGAAAGGCACAGGGATGCTCCTGGCGTGCAGGTTTTGGTGTCGGTACTGGCAGGGATGGAGTGGGATCCTGGCGGAAAGGGCGCTCGGAGCCGAGAGAGGGGACACATCCCCCCCAAAACAGCCGCCGGCCATTTCCTCCGAGCTCAGGCCGCTCCATCCATGGAGTTAACTCCGGCATTACCCTTGATCCTTGGAGGATGGCGGCAGTCCGAGAAAGGAAAGAGCCGTTAATCCTCTTGGCCAGCATCTCATAGAGGTTGCCCTCAGCCGGGGCTCGGGGCAGCCTCCGGCAGCAGCAGCCGCCCTGGCCGGGGACTGGGGGCCAGACCCGCTGCTGCTCCCGCTTGGCTTCATCCCAAAAAGATGCACCGGTGAGAGCAGAAAGCAGCCGCATCCCTGCACCCCAAAACCACCGGCTGGAAAGAGCATCCTCCGCCCCCGACAGACGCGTGGTGTCCCCGCTCGGCCGGGCGGTGGGTCCCCGGGGCCGGGAGCCGTTGGGACGAGCCTTAGCTTCTCATAACGGAATTTTAGTGCACTTAGTCTTTTAGGGCTGGGACAATCACTTAGCGCTTAACCTTTCGCGATTCGGTGCCTGCTTGACCTTCAAACCTTTTGTAGGAGATGAATTCAGAGCCACCTTTTCTATCTTTAATAAGGCAGAACAAATACATTTATTTTTAAACCCTCCTGCTCTTTCCTTTCCTCTCGTGCTGACAACCAAAAGAGTCCCCTGTGTCCCCCCCCCCGCCATTCCTTGCACGCTGAAATGAGCGTGTGGCAGCCGGGTCTGGCGCTCTGGCTGGATCCTGCTCTCCCACCCCCCCAATTCAGGGATGCTGCCACGGGGGGGTCGGCGTAGGGCCGGATCCAGCCGCGTTACGAGCGAGGAGGGGACGTGGGACGGTGCCTGACCCCATGCCACCCGTCACCTCGCTGAGCCCCGGTGCCCGCCAGCTGTGCACATCTGTCCCGCTGCCCCTCCCGGGGGCACCATCATTCCTCCATCCCACCCAAAACGCACCCCGGTGCTTCCCCAGGCTTGGCCCCAGGCAGTTTGGGGACGGAGACCCGGCATCAGTTCACACGGGCAGGTTGGCAACTGGGAGCACTGGTTTCCCAGGGGTAAAAGGCCGAGTCTGTTCGCTGGGGCGATGGTGACATGCAGCGATGGAGAAGCTGATGGATGCAATGACAGTATCTGTACCTTTTCCACCTCCGGTGTTTCTCTGTCTCATTGCACATATATTTGAGATATATGTGACAATGTATATATATATTTGTAAAATGTATTTCAGATGACAAAACTGGCCAATTTTATGTTATTTTAAATATATTATATATATTATATATAAGAGTCTCCAAAAGATATAAATAGACTAGAGAAAATAATATAAATATGTAATAAATGTATTTTGATCTATTTAAAATACCCCGCGTCATGCTGTATACTTTAAAGATCATAGGGAACTGTCTGCCTGCAGCAAACTTCAAATGTGGTTTCGAGGCTGCCAGTTGTCACACGTATAATATATACGTGCAGCAAACTTTGAGCAAGGCTGGGGGCCAGCGGGACAAACACAGATGGTTTTTGGGAGCCTTTTAGCAAATGTCCGTCCTGCTGCCTCGAGGTAGGAGCCGAAACCCCAAATCTGAATTTTCCTTGTTATCCTGCAGGAGAGGATAATTTTTGCTGTTGGCTGGGGAAGGGGTTGCAGGGACGCTCAGCAGGATGGGGGGGGCTGCAGGATCCCACGTCCCCGCGCAGCCCCGCGCGCGGGTACCGTTCGCTCTGCTGCGCTGCCCTGGTGGGCTTTCGCCGGGGGACCGGATTGCAGCAGCTCAGCCACGCGGGGAGCCCGGAGATGGGAAAACGTGTCTGGATCCCAGGCAGAAAGAGCCCAGTCATCCGAGACTGACCCAACAAATCTTCCCAGAACAACCTTGGTCGCCCTTGGGCTCCAGGAGGATCTATTTCCTATGGGCACTGCCTCCTCCGGGGACCTCAGGGGACATCGCGCCACGGCCAGGTGACAGTTTAAATGTTTTTAATGGTGCGTCACGGCCGAAGGAAAGCGGAGTAAGCGCGTGGGACGCTATTTACGGAGAGGTTAATGGCCTGGTGCAGAGCCCCTGGATTCACCACCCTGGATTTTCCTCCTGGCTGCTGCAGGGGAATGGAACTCATGTGCCAAGATAACCTGGAGAAATTATTCATCGTCATTTCTCAGGCTGGTCGTGGGTCTGAATCTGGCTCGGGCAGCAGGCGACCGATAGCTTCCACCCACCGATGGTAGGCAGTTGGGTCCCATCGGCTCCACCCCTTCCCCCAAAAGGGAGTTTTTCACTCATTTTAAAAAAAAATAAAATCACTGCCAGCCACTCAATCTAATCACCAAAGATAGGGCCAGGGCTAAGCATGATTTAAGAGCGCAGCCCGTTTAATTTCTCCAAGGGGGAGACTGAAAGGTGACTTGATTACAACATTAGTCGTGGGGAGAATACACTGGTATGAAGAGGTAACTTAATCTACCGGGGAAAGACATAATAACCACCTCTTCCTGGAAACTGAAGCCAGACAAATCTATCTTGGAAATAAGGAGCGATCTTTTAATAATGATTAGCTATTAGAACAAGCCACCCATCTCTGTTCTCTTAATGCCTTTAAGTCTGGACCAGATGCTTTTCTGGAAGATTTTCTCTTGCTGAGGAGAGGAGCAGGGGCTTTTGGGGGAGGTAATGGCCTGTTACAGGCAGGCAGGAGGTGAGATGGGAAAACCTCCCTGCTCTCCTCCAAAACATGGGCTGCCTCTCGGAAAGGAAAATGCCAGGGAGGGCACAGGGTCCTGCCAACATCTCTCCTGGGGACAAGCACCAGCCCGTGCAGCAGCTTCCCAAAGTTCTTGTGCCTCTGCTCTCAGGGTTTGCTTTGCCGTGCGGCAGTGACTCCTCGCGCAGCAGTTGGCACTACAAAACCCATTGCTTCATTTGTGGAAGCATTTAATGATTCAGGAGCCAGCAGCTCCCCAGGGATGGCTTCCACTGCCTCCAGAATTCCTCCCTCGGTGGCTGCTTGTAGTAGAAATCCCCGGGGAGCTGAGCTGACGCTGGCACCGCGGGAAATGTGCTACCGGGACGTTCGGTCCTTGCTTTACTTCCACTCTGACCATCCTCGTCTTTGGGACTTTGAGCTAAATTCAAGGTTGGCCATGGTGGCCGGGAGCAGCGGGGATGGGAAGGCAGCGGCTGCCTCTGCGGAGAAGGATCGTGCTTACGCCTCGCAGGAATGGCCAGGGTGTTTTCGGCAGGGATGCTAGCCGATGGGCTGAGGTTGGGGCTGTTTCTTAGCTGGCATCCTCCACTTTTAATCCTAAAAATGTCTTTAAATGCTGAACCCCTCTCTAAACTCAACATTACACCAGCTCTCGCTGACTGCCCTCCTGCATCTTTCCCTTTGGCTTCAGGGGACCAGGGCATCTCTCCATGTCCTGCAGAGCTTTCTGGCCTCCCCAAAAGCAGGGTGTCTTTTCCTCGACTTGGATGGGTTTGGCTCAACCACACCGCCACCACAATCTGGGTGCGCTGACCCATCCCGACTGGGCAGAGAGTGGGCAGAGGGACTGTGAGCCTTCCGTTCGCTCTGGATTCCCAACAGGACGGAGCCAGCATGGGTTTGCGTGCTGTCCCGTCCGTCCCGGCTGCGTGCGCCGGCGCAGGGCTTGCTGTCTTTCACTGGCCAAAAACACGGTGCCACGCAGGGACGGCACCACGTTGGTCTGGCTCCTCACAAATCCTCCCCAGCCGTGCTAAGGCGATGCACCGTATTCCAGACGAGTGGAGGCAGGAACTTTGCCCCGGCCCCGCTGGGGATGCTGCTCCTCCACCCAGCCTGGATGCATCCTCCCTCCTGGCTGCTTCGAGAAGCTCAGACCCTATAAATGCCTCCAAATTTGTTCCCTTGCCCACCAAATTGCTCCAATGCCATCCTGGGAGGCCGGGAGCTGCTCGGGTACCGCAGGGTGATACCCAGGGATGCTCGGTTGTCTCTGGGCGTAACCATAGTAACGGAGCAGCATCTCTGCTCTCCTGCCAGCAATTTGCTTTTTCATCCTGCATTAAGGTGGACCCTCTCCGACTCCTTTCTCCCCCTCCACCTACCCTGAATGGCAATGCCGAGAGCAATCCCAGCAAGGGACCGGCTCGCCGCTTCCTCGTGCCACATCCCACCCCGTCCCACGCTGGCTTTCATCCTGCTGTATAACGGGATACTGCCGGGGAACCGTCCCCCAGCATCCTGGGGGGAGATGGGGAAGGCAGTGGCTGGAGTTTCTCCTTAACACAGATTTATAAGTGTGAGTGGGACAAAATTAGGGGTTTCCTTACACTTGTTGTTAAAAGGTCACTGTCAAGGTTAAAATCCTTAAACACTGTGTTGTTTTTTTTTAAATTGTAAAAGGCCTCTATTAGTAACAACACGCCAGCTTATTAATATGGATTGAATTTTTCAGCACTGAATGTAATTATCACCCGTGAAGTACTTTGTTCACCTTTCACATTTCTCCCCGCTTGGGAAGGCAAACACATGAATCAGCGTCCCTTTTTCTGTCAGTTTTAGGCAGTTTTGGTGACAAGCCGTCGTGAATCAGCACAACGCTGCAAAGTTCAGGTCGCAATCGCTCGCCACGACGCTGCTCCTGGAGAAAAGCAGTGATCTAAAGGAGGCGAAGAAGACCCCCCATCCTGACCCAAGGTTTGGGGGGAAAAAAAAAACCCCAAATGAGCAAGTTTGGAGTCAAACGGGGCACAGCGGTGCTGCTGTACGGGAAGATGCGCCGAAGGGTTTCCTATGGGATATCAGGGTTGTGGATGGAGAGGGAAGAGGAGACGTGTCCAGGCTGGCGGACCAACACCCCTTCCCCAGCCAGTTGATGCTTCCCCTCCTCTTCCCCCCGCCCCGTTGGCACGTTTATTTTGGCAATACCTCATTAGTGTGTAATTAAACCTTCCCCTCCTCGCCAGTGCCACCTGATGACCCCAAGCACCACGCCGGTCCCCCAGGCTGTCCCCTTCCCAGGGTCCCTGCTCCCTGGGCTGCAGCACCCATACGGGCTCTGGGGTTGGGGTGCCGGGCATTCGGGGACGGTGATAGAGGGGAGGTGACCCCGAAAGCCTGTTATCCGGGGGCTGGCCTCCCCGCCTCGTGGGCTTGCTGTCCGTTCGGGTTGGTGGCTGACTCAGCCCCAGATGGTTGCTGCGAGCGTTTATATAACGGCGTGTTTTGGCGGGGGCCGGGGACGCGGTGCGCGGCGAGGAGGTGGGCGCGGGGGCGAGGGAGGGAACAGAGCTAAAGATAAGCCTGGCAGCTCCGGCAGCGCTTTGCCAGGCCCCGCGGGAACCGGCAGGGGAAAGGCTGCTGGGGATCGGGCACCGAGCTCGCAGCCATCGCAGCCGCAGGGCCACGGCCCCGCTCGCCGTCCCGGCTGCTCCGGTGCGTGGCCGGGGAGAAACGGGTTTGCGTCCCGCTGCCAGCAGCTGCTTTCTCCTCCCTGGTAGCCACCGGCCGCTGCCGGCGCTCAGCCACAGCTCGCCCTTTCCAGGTTCGCCTTCCTGCAGCCTCTGCGCTGCTGCTCGCAAACAGACCCCAAACCACCCCTCTTCCTTAAAACAGATTTTTTCCCCTGGTGTTTCACGACCTGGGTGCAGCAGGGCAATGATTTCGCCTGGCTGCAGGACTGACCTGAACCGTATAGAGCCCCTGCACATCCTTCGCCCCCATCACTCCCTCCCTCCCACACCCTCTGCTTTGCTGGTGACGGCCGACCAGCACCAAAGCTCGCGATCGGATCAGAAAACTGATGTTTGCTTCTCTTAAAGGGATGTTTGGGGTGACCTTTGACCTCTGTAGAAGTCTTCCTCTTTTGCCCAGTTCACGAATTCAGTGCAAACACAAAGATGACCCTTGTTTTATGGGAGGTTTGTTTTAATGCTCTGGAGATTTGCTAAATAAAAATGATTCTAATACAAAGGACGCGCTGGGTGTGATGGCTTTTCTCAGGCGGGGCAGCCGGCAGGTTTGGGCCAGGTATTTAATAACTCAAGACCCTGCTCCGTGCCCGGGTGGGTGCTGCATGTCCCTCAGCACCAGGGTTAACCATGAACCCCCTGGGATGGCTTTCATTTGGCTGGAGCTGCCCTCTGGAGGAGCCTTCCCCAGCCGCAGTGGGGCTGAACCCGGATTGCATCCCCAAACCCCTTCTTTGCTGTGTGTCAGGCCAAACACATGGCTGCCTGCAAGCCCTGGCGCGAGGCAGACCCCCATGCCCCTGGCGGGGGGGGGGGGGTGGATGGCTGNGATGGCTGAGGGTCCCCGCTGCAGGAGGGATGGAGAAGGTCCCTGGCCATGCCCTGGCGAGCGAGACGTCGTCCGCTGAGCGCTCCATACGGCAGCGCCATAATGACGCCGGGTGTGGGGGCGACGGCAAGAACAGGCACTCGGTGTCGGCAGGAGGAGCGGTGCGGGCTGGTAACAGTGCTCAGATGGTAGGGGGAAGTCCGCAGCTCCTGATAATTAGGAGAAAGACTAAATAAATCCCTTTGAAAAAGACAATGTGGGGGGGGGACACAAGCTCGGGCCTGGGCTCCTGCCAGCGATGGCTTTGCAGAGCGCTGCCGCCCACGCTGGTCGGAAGCAGAGAGGGGCATCGTCCCCACGAGGTCGCGGTGGCAAGGCTGCGGTGGCAGCGGTGACCCCCAGCACGCAGAGGGCTAGCGGTGGCCGTGGCGGTGGCAGCAGGGTCGAGCGGTCGCCAGCCCAGGCGGCGGGTGTCCGGATGCCCTCTCCCATGCAGGTCTTTGCATGCTCCCCCAACCCCAGGGCAGGTCTCCGTCCCTCAGCCCCCGGTGCAGAAAGGACTGGATTTATGGGGAGAGGGAATCTGGGGATTACACCGCCAGAGTCTGACCAGCCAAAAATTGTTAAAAATCAGAATATCTGTAGCTCAAATCCAGCTTAAAAGTCAAACCAATCATCCAAACCATCTGCCTCGCCATTGAAGATAATACTACTTTTATTGTTTCCGTAAGCTGCTAAGCAGCTTTTCAGAAAGAAAAACCCTCTCTGCTGGGACATTTGCTGTGGTGGGACGGCACGATGGCCTGCCCGGAGGCAGCCAGGTCCTGCTGGGACAGGGAAGCAGGGCACGATGCGGTGCCACGGAGGATGCAGTGCAGAGACGGGAGAGCAGGGACTGGTGCCGGGGTTTATTGCATTGCTCCATGGATAACCATGGTGGGGATAACCGCTCACGGCTGGCTGCCGTCGGCTCCCTCGGAAACCCACTGGTGGAGGAGGAGTTGCAGTGCCAGCTCCCTTCCGAGACATCCTCAAAGTTGTCTGGAGGCTCTGGCAGCTGAGGGTGGTGTGTGACAGCCTGTAACAGGAGCTGCCCTTGCTGCTGCCCATCTGACCCTCTCCCAGAGGTATTATTAGCCTGCCGAGAGCAGCCAGCCCGAGCCACGAGCTTTCCATCTGCAAGCCCTCCCCAGCTGCGGGCCAGGGAGAGGATACGTGTGTGATCCTCCCCATTTCCCCAGGGAGACGCACCACACTGACGGCTTTGAGCCACTCTCCAAAGCCTGCTCTCCGATACCTGAAGATATCTGTGCCCAGCAGACTAGCCTGTCCTGCCTCTTCTAGGCCCTCCTGTTGAGGTGAGGGCCCCACTGAAGGAGCTGCCACGCAGGTTACCCTCTTCTAAACCATCATCCCTCTCCCAAGACCTCACTCTAGCAGCCTCTAAGGTGATACAAGCTGATGTCTCTATTCCCATCTCTGCCTTCTCCAGGTGACAAAAGCATCAGCTATCAAGCTCTTGACTGTCATCATTCCTGACATAATTAACACCCTCTTGGCCCATGGATTTGAAACCAAGACATGTACGGGTATGAAAAGGTCTAAGTCACGTTACTTGCTCCAGCCTGAGAGAGCAGGACACGTGCTTGGGTTGAAGATGTGTCTGGGGCAAAAATTCACTCTTGTCTGTGAGTTTGTATTGATGCAACTCGTGCAGCAGGAGCACAAGCGCATCTGAATGAAGTCATTCCGGAGCCACTTCCATTTTACATTTGTGCTGGCATCTTGCTGCTCCTCCTGGCTTTGCTCAGGATGGGTTTGCTTGGAGACATTATTATCCCACAGGAAGACATACCTGAACCAAAACTGAGTTGTCCTCACACGAAATAAGGGAGGAGAAAGAGCTGTTAGATCAGCGATCATCAAGCCAACAGGAAACTGCACTTCTAAAGATCATCCAGCTTTTACTTTGCCTTATTTTTCATCCAGCTTTTGCTTTGTCTTATTTTAAGTGCCTGGCAGCGAGCTGGCCCTTCTTTTCCCCTGGGAGAGGCAGAGTGTTGCCAGCTCACATGAGTCTGTCGTGGGATTTGCTACCTCCGCTGCAGAGCCCCAGCTCCCAGAGCTGTGTGGTTAGCAGGGAGTCACCATTGCCACCTGGGAAGTGACTTTGCAGCTGGCGCAGAGCATTTCACCCCAGCTCAGGGCAATGGCTCAGGGGCCGGGGCACCCCCCGGCTGCCCCATGTCTCTGGGAAGATTGGCTGGATTTTGTTCCTCCTTTTGAAGACTCTCCTGGATGCTTGGCTCCTCTGCGGTGCCCGACCGTGGCTTGGCAGGGAGTGTGCCGGGCTCTGGGGATGACCCCATCCTTCTCCATCACCCGGCCTCTGCCCGGGGCTCACCTGGGGGACCTGGCTTGCAGGTGGCAAAGCCACATCACTGACTTTTAATTAGGGACAGCTGCAATTAGTGGCACACAGCAGAGTGAGAGGAGAAGCCCTGGCCTGTCACTCTTGGCTGCCTTCCAGTGCTAGGCTGCAAGGTCCCTGACACTTTTCCTAATAAACCCAGAAAGACACATTGCCTTGACTGTGCCAATCCAGTGACTGGGGTGCGTGTCGGACCCCAGGTACAAATCCTACTTGGATGCACCTCGCAGGCAACACAGTCAGCTCCTGTGGGTTAAATATCTGCAGAATTTCACCCAGCAGAGCAGTCTGATAATCTTCCCCGTGGGAAGACTGATGGGTGATATCTACAATTTTACTTTTCTGTGTGTGCGTTTATTTGTGTCCTTTCTCCACACAGCGATGTAAGGGTTATGCTGAGAGAGCAGAAGAGGACGGTACTTTGTGCCTGCATCCCTTCCACTGGATGTTTCCAGTCCTGTGGATGAACACAGGCTCTTTGATCTCAACATCAGAGATATCCAAACACGGTGATCCAGGGAAACGCAGCTGGGAGGCACCAGCAGGGTCAGTCCCTTGGAGCTGTGTTAGATTCAGCACAACTGTTGCCAGAGGGGTCCATAGATTTCTGTATGCCACAAGCCATAAAGCATCCCCTGGAGGCCCAGCATCAACATAAATAATCTGTTGTACACATGACAACAAGCCACAGAAACCACAGGGAGCAGCAGGCGAGACTGGGATTGTCACCGTGTCCCTGCTGCACATGAGAACTCGGTCATGCGTTCCCGACATGGGAGTGGGTACCGCTGCCTCCTGCTCGGCGAGGACGGTGCCAGGCTGGCAAAGGGAGCTGCTCCCACTCTGTCCATCCTCATCCTCCTGCTGCAAGAGAGATTTGCTGCTCAGAGGTGCAGAGAGCAGGTCCTTGACTGACAGTGCTGTGCCGGGGCTGCAGAGCACACCGGTGCCATTTCCGAGAGCCTGGCAAGCATCCTCTCAAGAGGAAAGAAGCTCAGCCAAGTCTGAAATGACCTGCTGTGGCAGGGAAGGCTCCTTCCACTCTCACATCGTGTGCTGGGATTTATATAAAAGGGGATTCTTTGTAGGATGGTCTGAGCTACAGAGGGTGCTGTTCGCAGTGTGCCGTTTGCAGACCACGGCTTGAATACCCCCGGGATCAGGGTGAGCCCCAGCCTCTGCCAGAGAGCACTTGGCTGCCTTTGAAGTCAGGCTGGACCCTTACATCGAGTCACACCACAGGGCTCTGGGCCACTCGTGTGCATCAAGTGATGCTTCACATGCCACTAGCGCTGCCTGAACCCCCAGCTGAGGCACAGCACCCTGGTCCCTCTCCTCATCCCACACCTGAAAAATTAAGGTCTTGTTCTTCATGTTTCCAGGGTGCCACGCACTGAACAAACCCCCAGCCCTCCGCACGCCCCGTCTCCCCAGATCCTAGCATAGCTCTGCCCCTTCTCCAGCGCAGAAGCCTGTGAGCTTCCTCCAGCTGTGGCCGCCCCTGTGCACTCCCCAGACTTTGATTAACTCCAGGCTCCTCTCTCTTCACAGCCCCCTGGGAAATAAAAATCTCCAGTGATGCAGGTTTTTTCCAGCTGATGAAGAAAGTAGGGGGTGAACCTGCCAGCGGTGGCCACACTCACCTCCGAGGAGGGCCTCTGCTGAGGCTGGGGATGGAGCCCGGATGGTTTCTTGTGTGCAAGGTGTCCCTGTACGGCCGAGGATGCTGGCAGCCAGTGGGGTGTCCCTGAAGCCCCGCGGGTCCCTTCAAGTCATTTCTGGAGAGCCGAGCCCAAATGGGGGACATTTTCACTTGGAGCATTGCAGATGCCACAGCCTGAGGTTGGCTCCTTGCTGTAGCCAGCTCCACCGCGTGCTTTTGGAAGAAGATATCTGGGGGTCGGGGGGGGAGTAGGCTCCAAAAATCCCCACTCAGGATCGTGTCAAGTCTGGGTTGGTTCATCCTCATAGATGGCTCTGATCCAGGCTTTGAACGTGTCACAGTCCAGGGTGGGCATGACCTAGAGTTTGGGCTGATGTAAAGCCGAGGTTGGGAGGTTCAGCTCTGAACAGCTGGTTGCCAGCCTGGTCTGCATGGCGCAGGTGACCACTGTGCACTGGGAATGCACCACGTCCCTGTGGCACTGAGAGGGAGCAGGGGGAAAATACCCCACACCAGCATCCCTCAGACTGGGCAGCACCATGAACCCAGCTTCTGCCCCAAGCCCCTGTGTCCCGGTGCTTGCTGGAGTCACCAAGAAGCTCAAGTTTCCTTGATGTGCCCCAGGGACCCTCAGTATTTATCGCTGTGTCCAAGACTGCTGAGATTTGGCTACCTTGCCAAAGTAGCCAACTCAAAGGCTACCTCAGCCGCATCTGCCAGGCTCAGTGCTCTTCTGGCACAGCATGGGGGCACTGGGAACAAACTGGGTTCTCGGTCACTGCTTGAATACAACCCAGTATGGAAACCATATGGAAAGGAGGCAAGCTCAAAGAAGGAGACATTGCAGCGGTCCTTGGGAAGCTGGGCTTCCCCTGCTCCGCCACAAACCTTTGCGTATCACCTTGATCACCTCCCTTAATGCCCACGACTCAATTCCATCAGAAACTGGTTTCCAGGCCCTAATCCCCGTGCCAAAACACAGTCACTAGTTCTGATTCCCTAGACTGAGTTGCAAAGCTTTGAGCTGGGGCAAGCGGGAGCATCAGTGGTCCCTGCACTTTGAGACAGCATCCCTTCTCCCATGAGCTGGTCACCAGGGCAGGCTCAGCCAAGGAAAAAGGATCCAGTAACGGAAGTGCAGCCACCCCACGTGCCGAGCCCTGCTCCATCATCCCTGCCTGCTCATTACTCCCGTGCACACACGGCAGCAGGACGGGCGATGCCAAGCACTCCTCGGGCACCGTCACCTGATCTCCGTATCCCACTCCAAGCCCAGACAAAAATAAATCTGGGAGCACTGCAGCGGAGCTGCTCTGGCAAGGCAGGCCTGGGCTGAGCCCATTGTTCCAGCGATAATGCTAGTTCCAGTGACTGATCGGGGAGAAATGCAGATATTCCCCTCGCGCCTCGCCAGCCTCCTGCTGCAGAGAAACCATGGCTCAGCATCCAGGAGCTGGCGGAGGCATTTGCTGCCCCACAGCTCTCAGCGGAGCAGAAAAAGGTGTGTTTTTACCCCTCCATGTGAATTTTTCTTGTTGACAGGGGGCTCCTTCCTTGCAGGCGATGCTAAAGTTTCTGCAGGGATTATTTTTTACTTGGAAGTTTTTATTTGTTTAAGCGGAAGGGTAAAAAAACCCCTCACCTTGTAGCCTGAAAATTAAGAGTCTGAAGGCCCAGCTCCCCCCATTCTGGCAGGGCACATCGCCCCTGCTGTGCAGCATCCTTTTGCTACACAAAATTGGCATCTCCTTGCAGCTACCATGGCGTTTCCAAGCATGTAGAGAAATACCCATGGAAGGCCGTGCTGAGGCCTGCCAAACTCATTTTAGTCATGACCTACGTTGGTGTTTGGTTGCAAGGGGACAAAGCCGATGCAGTAGCAGTGGCTTCGGCAGGAGCAGACCTAGACCACGGGGACACCACCGAGTTCCACTGCAATGACAGCTGGGGAGGACCAGGATTTTGGGGCCTTCTTCAGCACTCAGCCCTGACGCACCTGACACAAGCCAGCCCTGCAGGGGGGATTCACCATTTCCCTGGTACGTGCTGGGTTTCAATTCTGATTTCTTCTGTGATGCAGAAATACTGCAGAGACTCTGTCCCAGAGGATCTTCACCTGCAGTCACCCCAGCGCAGAGCCTGGCCGAGCTCAGGACGTGCCCTGACCCTGCACGAAATGCCCATGAAGGCTTTGCTGCAGGAGCGTCCCGCCAGCGGAACCGAGATGTGGGCATCAGCTGCACCTTCTGGTGCTCCAGGTGGCCAAGTGGCTTCCAGGGCCCCTGCCCTGAGCTGGAGACATCAAAGTCCCACACACGCACACTCCTTCCAAGCAGTCCAGCATGCTCATGGCCTGGCACAGTGATAAAACAGGAGAAAAAGCCAGATCTGAGCAGAAAATTAAGAGAGGAGGCTGCAGCAATATGGTCCTGGAGAAAGCAGGATCACAACCCCTTGGCTTCCCTTTCCTGCTGCTACCCTCGCTTTCCAGCGTGCCTCAAGCTCCGAATGTCTCTGCTTTGCAAAGAACCGATCTCCTGGTGCTTGCTGGGCCACAGCCCCATCCGCATCACATGCACGACAGCTTGAACTCTGGTGCATCTACCAAAAAGCCTACTGCTTCTCCCACCAACATGCCGGAGGAATCACAAGGCTCTGGGGTAAGCAGCTCTCCTTGTCCCAGCACGGTCCTGGGACAAAACCCCTGCCTGTCCCCATCGTGCTGCCTTTTTGTCCCTCTCCCCTAGGCCTGACTTCACTCACCCTCTCCCCAGGCCATACCTGGTTCTTCTTCTGAAGGCGTCATGACTTCACTGTCTATTTTTATCCAGCCCACTGCTAAGTAAAAGCAGAGTTGACACTGGCTTTTGGGAAGGAAAAAAAAAAAAAAAAAGAAAAAAAAGGCATTTTTCTTATTGTGTGGGAAAAGATCCATGGGTTGGGTTTTCTTTTTCTTCCCCCTTAACTTGGAGATCTCCCAAAGCAAACAAGTGCGGTTAACTGGAAAATAGGATGATTCACCAGTCCCCTGGGCAGATGGTACCCGGGTCCTCTATTCTGCAGCTCCTGGCAAGGGAAAATGCCCCCTATAAAACTTAAAATAAATAGACGATCCTGTATTCATCACGGGATCTGTTTTGCAAAGCCGGCATGTCTTCAGTGACCTCCTGCATGTGCCCAGACTCTGTTCATTCCGTCCTGGCGTTCCTCATCAGAGGGGCAGTTCGGGGGGTGCAGGGACAGACCAGGGGCACGGGAGGTGTACAAGACTGCAGCCTGCCTGTGGATGCTGGAAGCTGAGCAATGCATGGGGTTACATCCCCAGACAAAGGGATGGAGCAGCCTTGAGCCACCCCGGGAGCTGGAGCAGAGCTGTTGCTGCATGACGAGGTGTCTCCTCCTCCGTGGAGCATCTGCCATGCGATGCCCTTGCTCTGGGGTGGTGAGAAGATGCTGACACACGGAAAAGCCAGCCAGAAGGTCCCTGTGGGTGAACAAACAGTGGGGCCAGAGCAATGAAGCAGCATTTCTCTTCCCTGCAGCCTCTGACATGTGCCACGGGGAGACTGTTTTCTTCACGGTGTGACTCAAATCCCATCTGGATAGTGCAGGAATTAGCTGTCCTTCCCAGAGATGGGGAAGGCCGGTTTTTAACTGCCCCCAACTCCTCCCTCCTGTGGGCAATGGGACGGATCAAGCTTATTCGTCCTTATTATATTCCCCTTACAGATACCCAAATTCTGGCCTCACCAGCAGCAGGGCTGGCACTGCAAGGTGGCCCCATCTCAGGGGCTTCCAGAGCCAGCAATGCAGCAAAGTGAAGGGCTCTTGAGGGACGCTGGGGTATCACATCCCACAGGGCAAATGCTGTCCATCACCCATATCCTTTCAAGACAGGAGCTATGACGGAGATGATGGTGCTGGAAAAGACTGGGGGGTAAAAAGAGGAGCTGAGCGGGTCTTGGGGTGACCCGGGAGTGAACTGTTCCCTGTTGAGATGCTGGTTCCTGGGCATCAGGAGCAGGGCTGCGTTCAGGGTCTGCCTTTCTCTGCCTGGGACATTACGACAGCAAAGGAGCCCAAAGCACAGTCTGAGAGGCCAAATTCCCAGCACTTTAAAATTCCCCCTTGGAAGCATTTTGGCTGCTGGAGCCCTGGGTTATTTCTGGCTGCGCTCAGCAGGAGCGTTTTTTTTCTTGCTTCGCAGCAGGGCAGGGATGAACAAAGAGCTCAGCCCTCCACCTCCGCAGGGACATCCCCGCTGCCCTGGCAGCACCCACATGAGCTGTGTGCCCTCTCCCTGCTCTCCAGGCCAGTGACCAGCTCCCCAGGGTGGGGATCAGCGCATGAACTGCTGCCTGTGTGAGCCAGAAACACATGGAAGTTGCTTCCTTCTTCTCACCTTTAAATCAGATCTTTTCAGCCCAAAGAGGCCAGCAGCCCCCACTTCTCACCACAGGTCCTGTCCTGCTCCCTGGACTTTCTCCTGCATCACTGCTGGAGGCAGATCAGAGACGTTTGGGTTGCAGAAACGCTTCCGTTCCTAAGAGGGCTCTCGGGACAGAAAGAACAAGGTTTCTTAAGCAAGCCAGAAGCGATAAGCCTCAAAATAAATGACAGCCAATTGCAGTGTCACCTCATAGCCCACATTGCCACAGCTGCTCTGGGCATTTTTATCAGCTTTGCCCTCCTCCTGTTGCCTTAGTATTCTATTCAGATGCACCCACTCACTCCCCCCCCCTTCCCATGCCTTGGGGTGGGCAGCAACCTGCTGCCTTGGTACCCACTCCTCCGCCTCTGCCCAAATAGGAGGCTGTGACAGCCGCTAGGTCACCTCTGGGCATGCCTGGAGAGGGATTAAGAGGAGGAATCCCATTTTTGATGCCAAATATCTCAAATGAGTGGTGCCGTTACAGGTTTAGAAAGAAAATACAGGCACCACCCAGGAGTTCTGGTTTGGCAGCGATACGGGCAACCTGGGGGCAGGAGGTGTTTGGGTCTGGGGGGTGAGGAATGGTTTTAGGGCTACGATCGCTCCTCTGAATTCCTGCCCTGCTCTCAGTGAGGGGGCTGGTAAGTTATGGCTCTGCAGAAGGTTCTGATTTTGCACAGAGATGCTCAACATCTCAACAGAGCCAAGCTTGTCCTGGAAGGGTTAAATCCACCCAGTCCACCCACCTGACCGGTCCCATTCCCCTCCCCAGGGCCCAAGGGTGGGATGTTCAGCTGCAGCAGCAGGAAGGGGGCTGTAACCCCTGCTCTGCACCACCCACCCAGCTGCCCTGCCTGCTCCTCCAGCTGAACAAGCACCCAGCGCCAGGGCATCCCGTGCTCAGTGGTCCCTGCGGCAGAGCGGTGAGGGAGGTGGGAAAGGCACCAGGCGAGGGAGGCGGGGGTGAGAGGTGCAGTCCTGACCTTAGCCCTGGCATCTGGAGCAGGGCGGGTGGCTGGGACGAGGTGGGTGGTCTCTGGTCCACATCGCACCACTGGAAAGGGCAGAGATGTCCACTCCGAGCCTCCCTTGCACTGCCAGAAATGCAAACATACCAGGGCTGGGATCTGGGACTGCCAGAATTCACTCTGGCCACAAAATTCTTCTGGCCTGGCTGCAGCTCAGAGCACAGTGATCTGGCACCCAGGGTCCCGAACTGCCCCACAACTCACCCCAAACTCATCCCTGGGGAATCCGTGCTGGGATCCAGCCCCCAGCTGAGCCACAGAAACCCGGTGGACATCAGTTCACATCTTTCCAGAGGGCTCAAGGCAGCTGGAGGGCTCCTTTGGTCATACCCCAGCCAGGATGTGGTGGTAGTTCCCATGGATGGTGGGGACAGGGAGCCTCTGTGATGGCAGCTGCTAGGGTGGGAAAGCTGTGTCTCCTGTGCAGAGTATGGCATCAGACAGCTCGTGGCACCTGCATGCCGCAGTGACGCCCCATAGGAGCTGCTCCTTTGGCCTTTCCTCTCCCAGATGTTGCTTGGAGGGAAGGGGAATTGAGGGGCAAGGAGAGAACAGCCCATTTTAGCCCAAGATTCTAGTGCAGACACAGCTGGAGGAGATCATTGTCGCCACAGGCTCCTCAGAGACAAGGACCCTCTCCCTGTTATAGCTCTGCAAGTCTAAAATGGGGTCCACCACCAAGCCCCGTAAGGTGCCAGGTCCTCCAAGGGCACTATCCTCACGTCCCCACTCCACCACACCTCTGGCCTCTCCCATCAGATGCTGCTCTCCACAGAAACTTGCTGGTTTTCCCCTGATAACAAACCCTGCCCAGCGCTGGGTCTAACCGGAGCTCCCCTGCAGCGCTTCAGCCTCCCAGCATCAATCCATCTCCCAGACTTAGTGTCACAAGTGCATCATGGAAAACAGTATTGATCCAGCAAGGTGGTGACTTAATTTGAGGGCTCTAATGAGACAGTGATTTAACCTCTACTTACAAAGGTAAGTAGAGCTGCCGGGTGCCCTGTGCCGGGGGGGACCCAGTTGTGCTGTTGCCCAACTCTTCATGTGGAAAGGTGACTCCAAGGACACATCGGTTTTAGGGAAGGGCTGGGGTTGTTGTGTCCAGAGTTGAGTCAGCACCTCGTTGTGCTGGAGTGTCCAGGCTCTTGATCACGCCCAGAGTCACAGGGCAGTTCAGATCCACCATGACTCTCTGAGCTGCATCTCTCAGCACTGCTCTCTCTAGTGCTTCCCTCCATCTCCTGGCTTCTTCCTCCCCACCCACCTCTAGGAAGCCTCTTCGTGTGGAGTTAATGTACTGTCTCAAAACAGCACATCCTGGCTTCACAAAAGGATAGAAAACCCAGGGGAGAGCACCCATTAGGAGACTTCCAGCCTGCCACCAACTCACTTTACATCCCTGATGAAGTCCTTTAACTCAAGTTCCCCATTAATGCATCACGCTAACGTGATCATCCCTTAACCCATTAACGCATTTGCCCTCCTTTAGGAGGGCAGCTTAGCTGTCTGGACATTTCCTTTGGGTCTCCAGGGCTTTTGGGAGACAACCAGGACAGACCTGGGGGTGCCCAGGACTAAAGCACTGCTGTGGGATGGAGCCCCAGCTGTGCCCAAAAGCAGCCGAGAGGCCGATGGGGGCAGCTGGGGTGCTCCTCACTTGTGAGCAGCCAGGCAGCAGGCAGTGCAAGGAGGAGAGCTACAGCCTTTCCTGACCCATGGGCTAGGGAACATGTCCTCTGTGGCCTGGGGCAGCTCACACTTACACCAGCAGCTCAGTTCTACAAATCATCAGGGCGATGACTTTAATTCTGCATCCTCTCCTGCTGATGGCAATGATTTTTCCAACCACCCTGACCACAAGCTTGCAGTATCAGTCTCTACCATGCTGAGTCCAACAGAGCCCTGATCTTTCCTAGACTCCTGAGACACCACCACCATCCTCTGCCCTCTTCAGAAGAGTTTCCTCTCCTCAGCTGGAAGCAGGTACAGGCTCCTGATAACTCTTCTTTCTGTCCACAAAAGAAATGGGGCATGAGAACAATCCTGTACACACACAGGGTAACAGCCCTGCTCCCACTGATCTGAACTCAGACTTGTAGATGACTCTTCCCTGCTCTCTGCCAGGCCTAGGAAAGTAAGACATCATGAACAGAAAACAAACACTTCATTCTCCCTAAGCCAATGATCCCATCGATGTCTCAGCACAACCTAACAACAAGGACCTCCTCCTCCGCACAGCCGGTGGAGGCAGGACACAAGCACATGTTGGTATGACTGTCCCTGCCTCCGGGACTGTTGCTGCCAGCTAAAAGAGGTCTCAGCACATGGAGAGCAGGTTATTGCTCTCGCCAGTCATGGCAGGTGCTGGTATCTCTGGGACATTGCAGAGCTATGTTGTTCTATGAGTTCTTGGTGTAACCAACCTCAGCAGTATGTGAAGGTACTGTCTTAATGGTCTCAGGAACAGGTAGCTGGATGCAACATCCTGAGGTTCATACATTCTTCCCAGCTGTGTATGAGCATCTTCCTGGCTCTTCTGTGCCAGGAGATCTGGGCAGTGAATGCGGATCCCCATGGAGAAATGTAGCATATACCTGACAGCCACATGGTGGCAGGGAGGCTGAGGTACTAAGACAAACAAACAAAAAGCCAACCAAAGAAAAAAAAACAACCCACAACAACAAACCAGAAAAACTCCTGGAAAGTGGGAAAGAATCACAGAGTGAAGGAAAGGAGGGAAAAAGGTCTCTGCCTTCTAGTCTTTCAGGCAGGTATCTACCTACAATGGACCCAGATCTCCTACAAAACCTGGGCAACTTCCTCCCTTCTCACATGCGTACACAGGAAAAGTGGACCACCAAGGAGAGGGTCAGGGAAGGATCACCTCCTCCACTCTTTCCTCCCACCCATCACCAGCCATGGCTGGCAAGGACGAGGAGCAGGGTTAGTGGGCTTTCTCTAACAGCAGGAACTGGAGACACCATGCTCTCGCCTGGTTAACCACCAAACCCAATCCACTTGTCTCTGCACATTCACCAGTCACTGCTTCAGAGACATGTTCTCCCAAACACCCTCCCCTCACCGCCTCCTGCGTGCAGAGACTCGTACGTCACCGCCTGTGGAGGAGAACCGGTGGGCTGGGGACCGAACTTTGGTCTGCGTGGGAAGCTCCCCGCACGCAGCAGTAAGGGCGAAGTTGAACAAGGATGTTCACCAAGATCCAACAGCTTCAGAAACCCCAAGATCTCTCCCATGATGACTGGACGCTTTAATGCAGCAATAACTCATTAGTGGCACAGGAATGCCAAAAAGAAAGCCGGGGGCGACGTGGGGAGGGGAAGAGAGACTAGAAGAGGATAAAGAGGCTGGAGAACTGCCCATCCCTGTCCTTTCTCACTCTTTGACATGCAAATCACATTTCCCTTTCAAGGAGCAATGAAAAACCTCTACATCTTGGCAGGGCTTGGAGAGACCAGGCTAAGTCAGATCCATGGAATAACTGCCCCCTGCAGCCAGCCTGAAATTGTACCCTCCGGCACATCAAATACTCCTGCCTACATCCCCAGCAACCCCCGTTTTAAACCCAGTCAGCACTGGGATTTCTTTGCAACCATAGGAGTTGCAAATAGGTTGCCGGGAGAGACAGATGCCAAGGGAGAAAGGTTAAACAGACATTGCGCTCTGAGGGGAAAAAAAGAAGGATCCAATTCAGCTTTGCAGTTTCTAAAACAGTCTCATTAGATCCTGACTGAAGTGTGCGCAAGCAGCTTTGGCAAGGAGAAACAAAAGACCTGAGAGGAGTGAGAGAAAGGATGAATGAACAAAAGGCAGGAAAGCTGCACATGTTCTCAATCCCTGAATCTCACTTGTCTTTTCACTTGAAGTTCACTTGGGCTTTTAATGCTCAAGCACTTTTCTTCACGAGGTGGGAAAGGTAGGAAACGGAGGGTGGGAGATTTACCGCTACTGGTCTTGTCACTAGATCCTATTAAATAAAAAGAATGGGAGCAAGGAGAAAATCCCAAGGCGAGAAAAAATCCATCATTAATCGACGGGCCCCTGGGGGGCTGGAACGGAGATGTTGAGCTGAATTCAATTACAGACCCGGTCAGAATCAGGCAGGAAGATGTGGCTTCTTTCACTGTGTCAATTAAAGAAGTGACTGGGAACGATAGACTTCTCTGCACAGCCTCTGACCCGTGAGTCAAAACGTGCTTCCATCCGGCACTGCCTGATGGCTCCGTGGCTCCCACTGGGAACATATGGGCTCATGGACAGCCCAGGGATGCCAAAAGGCATCTTCACAGGCTGGGCACTCGATAAAACCAAGCCTGTGCCCTCTGCAGAAATTGCTGTGCTCTGCAGGAAGGTGGCATCATTAACAGTAATTAATTTGCAGCCACCGTCCTTTTCCTTTGTGTTACCCGAGCAGAACCGAGCGCACCGCCTAGCTGTATGACTGAGCTTAGTGCAGCAGAGCGCCCGCAGCTTACTCACAGCATTTGGGTATACAGTTTCTTGGGTCCCTGTTTAGCACTTCCCTTTGGGAACTAAGAAATAGCTGGCCACGCTGTGGTCCTGTGAAAAGAGAGGTGTAGAAGTTTTCAGGAGGTATCTGGGCACTAAAAGCATAGCATCAAGTCACACACACCCCCCCCTTCCTGGCTGATGGAAGTGGGTACAGCTCCATTCATACCAGCTGGCTACTGCCCTGCTTGTATCAGGAACCGAAGGCTGAGGGGTACCAGAGGTGAAAGCAGATGCCAGGGAATATCACATCCTTTCTGCTTCTCTGCCCTCCACCTTAGGCTAGGTTTGGGTATCCCCAATTTTCAATCTTCCATCATTTCCCTTGCAAGACGATCACACAGTTTAAGAGCTCCTAGACATGCAGAGCTGTTCTGGCTAATCCACTTACCTTCTCTCTTCCTCCTGATCCCATCCCTATGGCTCACCTTTAGTGCTAGGAGAACAGGCAGTGATAGGCGATAACAAACGAGCAGCAATCCGCACCTCAAAGAATGCGAAACCAAAGCATGTGGATGTGCCCAGGAAGGGGCTGAGAGAATTTGCTAGGCGATGTCTTAAATGCAAAGCAGTACACATATGTTGGGGGAAATAAGCAGGACAAACTATGGAAAAGGGAGAAAAGCAGCAAGGAAATTCCATGCTCAGCCAGGCAGGGCTCCGAGAGCATGGCCTAGAGAAGAGACAGGGCCAGAGACATCTGTGCTGAGCGCTGGCAAAGCAGGGCAGAGCTGCAAGCATGGCCACATCCCCTGCTTCCGATTCCTGCTGGGTACAGGTGAGCAGGAGCACGACCTTTCTTGGAAGTGCTCTGGTCCTGCAAAGGAGCCTCCACTCCACTGCCACTTTTTCCTCCCACCTGGGATAACCTGCAAGTCCTCACATTTTCAGTTAAGTGCTCTCATCAAAGGAGTAACAACACTATGTTCCTACTGACACCATTTTACACTTTAAAAAGGATCTCTCTCTCTCCAGATTCCCCTTCAAGGGCTGAAAACTTCCTTTCTTCTACTAGCTCCTGCTACTTTCCTTCTCCTTTGAAAAAAACTATTTTATTGAACAGTCTTCACTGCAACACATACAACTTATTTCTTACCATCCTGGATCCACCACACCTGACCAGGTCACAGGGTACCATGGGCTGTTTCAAAGCCTTCCTGGTATCCTCACACACTCCCCCCCAACAAAAAGCAAGGGAACATGCCAGAAAGTTCTGATTCTCCTCGGCCACCACAGCCCACAATGCAGGACTCCTGGCAATAAGCAGGATATGGGCTGATCCTGAGCTCTCTGTGGACTAGCTGAAACCAGGAGCACCATAAAGTTAGCAAGAACAAAGAGGTTCTATACAAGCATATATATATATGTAGCTCTTGAGTGCTCCTTTCTTGCTGGTGCTAAAGTGGCATTGCTAGCACCTGGGGAAGGAAAGCCTCAAGAGATGGGCTAATTGATGGAATTATTGATGGCTAGTTGATGGATAATTGCTAACTGGTGGAAGAAGCTGAGCAGGGTGGTGTGTTGTTGGAAGAACTTCTCTGAGGCTTTTGGAGGGAGAAAGAAGCCAAGAACAAAGCATCTGTGCAGTGTCAGGCAGGGCCTGGAACGGCAGGAATTTCTATTTCTCCTGTTCTTGGCTTATTTACAAAGATTCCCAAAACTCCTGTAATGAATGGATGAGCATGATGAGCAATGCTTCATTCCCGGCCCCAGAGCACGGTCCCAGCAGCCAAGGGAGAGGTTTGTTACAGTCAACAAAACCCAGCAGTGTGTGGGAAAAGGAGCTTTTCTGCTGCAGCTCCAAACGCTGCCTCCAGCTCCACCTTTGCAGCAGCCCAAGCCAGACCCTCAGCCTGGGGGAGGCTCAGGCTATGGGGACCACAGCACGAGGTCTGCGAATTCCTCTGGCCCCCACCACTGCTGAAGTGGAAAGGACAGGCTGTGGTTTTAAGTCAGGGTTCTGGGAAAGAGCAGGGAGGGAAAATGCCATGCCCCTTTTATCTGGAAGCTTTTGGGCTTGTGCCTGAATTGCTTCTCCATCCAATAGAGCATCTCCATGCTTCAACACACTTCCAGCATCTCTCTCCTTCCTTCCCTGCCTTTCTCAGCTTTCTTGGAGCTCAGAGTGTATTGAGATGTCCTGGAGGAGAAAGAGAAGGTGGCCCCCACTAGAGATGGTGAGAAATGCTCTCCTGCCCCAGTCAATAGGCTCATTCCTGAGGAGAGGCTCCAGAGCCGAGCGGACACCACGTGTTTGGGAGAGCTGTCAGCAGGAATGAAAGGAGGGGAGAGAAGGAAGAGGCACATGTTGTACCCACTGGCGCTGACTAAACCCTGAGGCTTTGTTTGCTTGGTCTGTCCAGCCCTCATAAATGTCAAATGAGCTTTTTAGCTCAGAGCCTATAGGGGAATGGAGAGGGCTGGGATAAATGCAGCAGCGTGGGCCATCATCTCCTGCATCTCCCCATCTGGGGGGCCCAAGGGAGCCATGTCAAGTCCTTCGGTCTTACAGGAATACCTTGGTCTGGAGCTCCTTCTCCTGCAAGTTTCTCCTTCTAGGAGCAATTCAGTAAGACCATACAAAAAGGGGACAAAACCTAAACGTCCCAAGAGGTTGCGGAGAGTGCCGAACTTCTGAAGGGCTCAGCTTGAAGTTGAGCAGGGACCGAGGACTGACAGAAAGATGGAGGCAGGCTCACCAACTCCTTTCATCTCTCCCTTCCCTCCACGTCCCTGCTGAGATGTCAGGCAGGACCAAAGGGCTGGCCAAGACGAGGAACATTTCGGAGCAATGAGGCAGAGAGCACAAATGCTCCCAAACCCGTTCCTCCAGCCTCGGAACTACCACGGCAGCAGCCGAAGCAGCCATTTCCCCTGTCAGGAGAAAGGGAAGGAGTGAGGAGCGCTTAGCAGGGATGTGTAGAGGGAAATCCTATTTCACAAGGGCCCAGTCAGTCCTGCTTGTACCAAGTGACAGACCTGACAGCAGCATTTACTGACAAAACACAGTGTCTGGCAGGTACAAAACAACAGCAGGGACTCAGCGATCTCTGCCCCAGCGGGTATTTGGATGCTGAGAGACAGTTCCCAGGTAACACGTGGGGCTTTTTATTTGAAAACTGCTCCTTTTATTATTATCTTTCCTCCCACTGCAAAAGGCAAAGAGAAAAGAGACAGGGAAAGGGAGAGTTGTTTGACAAGTTGAAAACTTATATGGGGGAAAAAAATGAATAAGTGGGGAAAAATATGAACAGGGGAGGGAAGAATTAAAAGTACAAGTCACTTTGTAACAAGGAAAAACAAAGTCAAAAGGCTCAGGGCTGAGTCAGTGTGTTGCAGGGTTCGTGAGGGAGACTCTCTCTTTTGGAAATCAGTAATCCAAAGGGCTCTGCCTGTGTGCGTGAAGTTATTGACTGACTGCATTACATCCACTTATCCCCCATTAAGTAGCAGGCTTGAGTTTGATCTCGAACGGCAAGGAATTAGAGTAACTCTACCCCGCGTTTCTAGAAAGGTTTCCATCTCCGAGGAATCCAAAGGGCTTCAGCAGCCCTCCGGGGAATGCAGGACTGACATCCAGACGCTGCTGGGGTGGAGGCTGGCAGTGGGACGGGCTGCTGTGTACAGCGGTGATGGGAGGGAAACCCTTGTACTTCTGTAAAAAGCTATAGGATCTCTAGTATGCAAGCAGAGTAGGAAAGGGTTGGCTTCCAAGGACACAGAATGTAATTAGCCTATCTCAGAACAAGTAGCGATTCCTCCCCTGCTAAGCTTCTCCCAGTTCAGCTTCGAACAAATCATCTCTCCTCTCTGCTCTGCTGCCTGTGTGTCTGCACACAAGAACCAGACAGCTCTTAAAGTCTGGAAGGGACAAGCAGCTATACGTCTCCGTATAGTTACAGCAAATTTTCAGTGGCAGAGCTGACTTAGAAAGTTTTTGTTCCTTTCTGCCCCCACTTCAGTTTTCCACCCCCTCAGCTGTACTGATGCAACTGCTTGTGGATCTGTGGGGAAATCAGACCACAGAAATGGTCTATTTTTTTAAGAATTCCTTTTTTTTTTTTTTTTTTAAAGACACATTCACTTGCATCACTTCGGCAGAACAGGTTCTTCGCAGCCCCCAGTCTCAGAGCAGCACAAAGTTTGATGAAGGGGTGGGAAGAAGCTCCCAGGGGTGAGAAGGAAAGCGAAGGGGACCTCAGGGTCCCTCCGCCAGCTCCTGCTGTCCCAAGGTGCTCTACTACGGAGCCACCCGTGATGTGTTACCCTGGTGACCCCTGCAGCTCTGCCAAGCCAGCTCCATCCAGATGTCCCTGCAGCTGGCACGGGGGACACTTACACTCTCTTGTTTCAAAGATGCTTTGCTTTGTGTCTCTGGCTTTGCTGTCACGCCCCAGCTGACTTCCAGTACGGCAAAGCTGCTTTGTAATGGATGCTGCTGGAACTGCAGCTTCTTGTGGAGCTAAAGAACTGGGCAGCTCTAAAGGAAGAGGAAAATGCAGCTCCCTCCAGGGGAAACTGAGTCAACTGATAGTGCAAGCTTCCCAGGTCATCCTGGACCTCTAGGGCAGAACTGGAGAAAGACCTTGAAGGAGTGGATGAAATCAGAGCATTTAACCGCTGCTGTGATGGTAGCCATGGAGGTCCCAGCACCTGCACAGTTTACACCGTAGGTACCTCCTCTCACAATACAGCTGGGAGGCTTCACTTCTGCTACGACATATAGCAGTGGTCCTTGACTACATTGCTGCTGTCCTGCACCACTCCCCAAATCCTCCAGATGGGAGCTGTGGATGATTATGTTTGTTACCTTGAAAACAGCTGGTCTCCCAATGCCAACTAATCAAACAGGGAGCTGTCAAACTACCCTGCACATCCCCCTGCACTCTCCAGACAGCGCATCCGAGAGGCACCTCATTTACGGGCTTGACACTGGGTATGACTTAACCAGCTTTGACAGGGGTGATCCTATTTATAGGAGGAACTCCTAATGCCTCTCATTCAATGTCATATTTGGGAAAAAGTAAAAAATGAAACAGAAATGACCCCTGAGCTTCTACCTTCAGTAATGGAAATTTCAGCTGCTGACCTGGCCAGGATGGGCAGATTTGAGCCAGTTTCCTCAAAGTCACCCAGAAGTTCACATCACAGACCAACTTCCCCTCTTTGAAAGTCCTTCCCTTCTTGGTTTGGCACTCCTGATGCATTTCAAGTCTGGAATCCCTGTATTTTGGAGCCTCCCAGAAGTTCTGCCCCAGCTCAGCTCAGTCCCTAAGGATGGGCATGTTAGGAGCTGAAGGAGAGGTGCTACTGCCATAGATCACCACTCAGGAGTTGCACAAATGCTTTGCTAAACAGTTCTGAACACAGGTCAAGCAGAGGAACATCCAACCAACTACTTTATTCCCCCATACACACCAAAGACTTCAGCAGAGATCTGCAAAAGAGTCTTTTTTTTTTTTTTTTTTTCCTGCGGGTTTTTCTAGCATCTCAAAAGATGACTGGCCACCCAGTCGGCCACCAGTGCTAGCCCTTTCAAAGGCCTATGGTCAACTCCTGCCTCACAGGGCAGCATCCAGAACCCACTGAAGGTGCATTGCTCTGCGCTGAGCCATGCCAGGAGACAGCATGCATGCAAGGCATCCTGAGCTCCAGGCGGCTAGGATGAGTCAGAGCCAGTCGCCTTTTTCCCTGCGGTGCAATTGTACCAGGCCCTGACAGCATCAGCTGGCTTTTATCATTGCTCCACATCAGAGCTGTCACTCCTGAAGACAATGGAAGGTGTGTGGAGGGGGAGGAATTGAGCATCTCTGTGCTCCGATGGCTTCCCAGAATGATGCCAAAGTGGCGAGCAAAGAGTTTTTGATTAGCAGCCTGCTGCCGCAAGAGGATTAGCAAGGACGTCAGCGACTGTGGCAGCACTAAAATTAAAAAGCAATACTTGTTGAGCTTCCTCCACTGTTTTCTGGGGAAGAGCTTGACTGACGGTGGTGAGAGCTCTGGAGGGAACATAGCCACTGGCATTTTCACCCATGCTCATGGCTCCATGGATGGAGAGCACCTGCCTTTGGATCTACTGGCTCCAGTGGGGTCTGCAAAGGATTCAAGTCACCTCCTCAGCGCAAACTCATCTTCCCCCACACGTAACTTCTCAAATGCACATGTTGCTGTGGCAGTGACAAAGAGACGGAAAAGAGACTTGAAAAGCAAGGGCCAGGGGCATTTAGTGAGCAAACAGAAAGCCTCAAGTGAACAAAGAGATCAAATCTTGCCAGCTGAGTTCTCTGCCAAGGCAGGGTGTGTGTGTGTGTGTGTGTTTGTGTCTCCTTCAGGCACATCACAGAGTCCCCTGTCCCCCAGCCTTGCTGGGAAGATCACCCACGTGGATTCTCAAACCGCCCCTCGTGTGTGTTGTCCCGGTCCTCTCCCTCGCGCTCGGGGGTAGCTTCCTGCGAACGCCCACGGAGTGATTCGTTCTCTCCCTGCACATCCCTGACGAGATGCCAATGGAAAGGCTGACAGCAGCTAGGCAGCTGGTGGGCAATGCCCAGGCTCTATTTGCCCATCAGCTCTGCCTTGTTTCATTGCTTCTCAGCAGCCTTGCGCCTGTCTGTTGTCCCCATCTTGCACTTACACGCTGAAGTCCCTCCAGCACAGAAATCAGCTTTTCATTCTATTTGTAAAGCACAGAACACAAGGACTTTGATGCCATCAAGATACGATGTTTATCCTCCTAAAACCTGAGGTAGGGAAAGCGTTGTTATGTTGATTATTTTCCAGATACAGAAGTTGTGGTCAAGGCAGGATAAGTGATTTGGTAAAGGTCTCAGGAAATCTGTGAACGCTGTCAGAACAGGGTCCACTTCTCCCAGATCTCAAACCAATACCTGAAGCACGAGTCCTTCCTTTCCTTCAGAAAGGACTTAGAACAAATCTGTTTCCCTAAAGTGCTGAGGCATTATGTTAAATAAATTGGCTTGGTCTGTGCAGGGCCAGGTACAATGGGTTTCTAAATTAAATCCTTCTAAATGGAAATGGTCAGACAGGTGTGAGAGAAGATACCTACAGGCTGGAAAGCTTAATCAGAAATGAAAGTTGCTGAATGGGCCAGACACAGTCATTTTAGCAAGAATTGCGTGGTGTTGCTGCAAAATAGCACCAAAATGGCTGTTGTTTTAACTATCCCATGCAACCTGCTCTGCCCACGTTACAGAAGTACTCAGGCACTGTGTCGCTATGTTCCTGTGGGCTGCTGCAGTGACAGAAGTGGCCAGCTGTCCTAGGGCCCTGTATGGTCCCAGCCTACAGTTTTCATAGAATCATAGAATCATTTAGGTTGGAAAAGACCTTTAAGATCCATCCAGCTCCCACAGGTAACGAGCCCTGCGATGGCTGAGTGGCATTTCATCTCCACAGGATTCCTCTGGAAGTGACACGTGGGGGAAAGAACGCATTCAGCATCAGGACAAAAGCTACAAAATAAGCAGAAAGAGAGGAAGTTTAAAAATTAATCAGAGCTCGAAGTGCTGTCAAGTCTCTCCTCCTCCCTCCCTATGTGGACACACAGCCATCACCAAAGATTAGAACCGATCGGCTGACCAGGTCAGGGGAGAGAAGACGTGATAATAATGCAGTTTTCCAGTAATG
The DNA here is from genome assembly GCA_013400535.1 of Scopus umbretta. Lineage (NCBI taxonomy): Eukaryota > Metazoa > Chordata > Aves > Pelecaniformes > Scopidae > Scopus > Scopus umbretta. The sequence continues at coordinate 173,293 of VZTL01029241.1, forward strand.
GGCACAGAGTAAGAAAAATTGTAGTGCCCAGCATCCTGTGCAATGAACAGGTACCATATATTCACGGTGTGCTGTGCTGGGACTAGGCTAGCTGAACGTAAGGTCTCAAGCACAGGACAGTCAGAATACAGGTTTGACTCCCTTTGATAAGACCATGCAAAGCCAAAACCGACCAGCTTTCAGAGCATGGTGTTAGACTCTCCTAGAAGACAAGTTACAGATCTCTTCCTTCACCCCCCCCTCCTCTGTAGCTAGTTCCTGTTCCCTTGCTATGAAAAGTTTGGTTGTCTTCTCCTTTTTCTGGCTGAATCTTTCCACGGCAGTTAGCTGCCATGGTGATAGAAGTTACAGAAATTAGTAAGAAGAAGAGTCATAATTAACAATTGACTGACAGTCCCATCTGACCTGAGACAGTAGCTGAAAGCTGCCTCCCACTTCAATCTGCTTGCCACAAAACAGCCAGGAACATGCAGATTTGCTAGCCAAGGTGGTTTGGCTATTTGGCTACATTCCTACAGTGGCTGTCCTCAGCTGATTTGGTGCTCAGAGCATCAGTGAGGATGTGTCACCATTGCCCTCTTCTGGATTGTCAACCAGGTCTGCTCCAAAGCTTGGGAGATGTCACCGTCTAGTGATGGCAGCATGTGGTGACTCCAAGGGGACTGTTTTGTACGTGACCACTGGTACCTCAGGAAGGTGCTTTGCACTATGTCATTCAAAGACCTTTGGGTTCTTCTGCATTCCTCCTTCCAGCATGGTGACGACACTGCAGTGCAGATTTATAGGAGATAGTGGATTCAAATGTATGGAGAAAGTAGACAACCCTTACCGCTACATACATGGCTAATTCAAGATCTTTGTGAATATGTACCACTGCTAGCTGAAAGGTTGGTGGTTCAAAACCTCCTAGGAGCAGGGGGATTCCAGGTTCAAATGAAAGCAGATGTGTGGTTAAGCTGAGGAACTCCTTGCCACAGGACGCTGAAGAGGCTAAAAATGTATATGAACTTAAGGGGAGTCTGAAAAAGTTAGTGGAAGAGAAATCCAGTGAGGGTTGCTAATTACAGAGAACTTCTAACCGTTTATATAAGTTATATTTCCAAATGGAATACATATTTATGGAAGAAAAGTCTTCCTAGTCCTTCCTAGGCACCCTCTTTGGGGCTATATATAAGACAGGATACTGAATCAGGCCTTTGCTGACCCAGTATAAGCACACTTCTGTTGTTATGAATATGGAAAAGCACACAGATCTAATCAGGGGTCAGGTCCTCAGCTTCTGCCTCAAGGTTTTATTCAGCTTGAGGCAGGCAGGGACTCAGTAATTGCTTAGCGACACACTTGGGGCCTGGCCCACCATCAAGCTCTTGAGATCTAGTGTTTTTGCAACGCACAAAATTATGCAGAAACTGCACTGTTTTATATGGGGAAGAAAATCAGCTAGACTCAATGAAGCACATTACTTATGGACTGAGCAAGGCAATTTTTCACACTCAGCTGGAACGTATTTCTCCACTTGTCTGTTCGCTGGAGTATGTGCAATATGGTAACACGGAGCACGAAACCTAACTGACACGGGAAATTATGGGGCTGTTGTCAGCATCCAAGGACTGACAATAGAAAATAGGAAACTGGTGAGGAGTTTCAGCAGCTTGACCCAGCTCCATAATGGACTTTCGAGTCAAGAGCGGATTGATGACAGCTGTTAATCCCTTCCAGCATAACCCAGCCTTCCTCTCAGCTCTGCCTGGGTTCCCTACTGTTTGAACAACGTCTCTCCCAAACAGGGCAAAAATGAGAGTGGGCATCTCCCCTTTCACCCAGCATGGGGGAAAGGAAAGATGGGGCGAATGGTGAGCCCCTGACAGCAGGGGAGAAGTAGAGAATGATGGATGAGAGAGGCAGGGGATGCATGGAGTGTCTGGCACATGGAAGGAGAATGGTGGATCCTGGAGGAATGGGGACTAGTGGGTGGGAGGACACATATATATATATGTATACCTGAGCCAAGGATATAGCAGAAGGGATGGCACGCAGACCTCTTGGTTCAAGGGATGGATTAGAGAGATGTAGGCTGTCTCTGATATTGATCTGGCAGACTGGGACCATCCAGAAAAGTAAGAATGGGAAGCAAAGTACCCCTAGTCCAACACAGTCAGTCCCAGCGTGAAGCCCTAAGTCTGAACAGTGGGACAGAAGGGGCAAGCCCACAGCTGGCATATATCAACATCATCTCCGATGAGTCTCTGACAAATGGAGACCCAGACACCACACTGCAGAGGTCTAGAGAAGAACCTGTGAGATGGAGCTATTCTCTGTCATTTTTCAAGGGAGATAAATGCGATACAGTACAAGTAGCACACAACACACATTCTCCATTCACGTTTGGGGAGCTCCTGGAGAGCAGAAACTGTGCAAGTGCAAAGCGTTACCTCTTCAGCATCCCGCAAGAGCGTACCAGCAACATTTAACCTCCCCTCAAATCCGGTGGCAGGTCACAGCGATTGGCGGGTCTCGCATGTGTGTGACTGTGAGTCACCCAGTATTACTGATCTTCATATTAATCTATTGTTGTAAATGACTTGGAGCTGCCTACAGACAATCCTTCAGAATACGGAACAATGGAGAACCTGCACATCTGAAGAAAGCCTCCTCTGCATGGCAACTTATTGCCATCGTAACCAGCATAAACAAGAGCAATTAAGACAATTTCAGAGCATCACCTCCTCCCTCTGGGGTCTTAATGAGAGCACGCTCAAAAGGGGGCTGGAGCAGAAGCAAGCAAGGGCTGGGAGTTAACTTGTGTGGGAAAAGAAGGGTAGGAGAGTTTTAGATTCAGAGCATTGCTTCCTCTCCACCCCATAGCGTAATGCAAAGAGATTCAGTCAACTCTGTGGTAGATAGAAAAGGCTCAGAGAAGCGGGCTTTGCTGCTGCCTAACCCTCACACCAGGTGTCAGGACCCTGCAGAAGTTTTTACTGAGATACCCAGGTAACTGGGGGTAGCCAGAACGCGTGAGTGCCGCGGACATCACTCAGAAGCATAACAGCGTTCAGAGCCATAGCTCTTGGTAGAAAACGGGGTTGGATTGGATTAATGACCTTTTAGAAGAAAGCTTTTAAGGAAGAAGCTCTTCTAAAGATGATGATTATCTATCCCAGAATATAAAGGCAAGCCTCAACACAGTGTTGTTGGATTAGTATATAGGTTGTTTGCACATGCTCCTTAAAGCTTTGCTATATGCTAGTGATCTACGAGCATTCAGATGACTGAAAAGCTGTTTGTGGGTGGCTATGCAGTGAGAAGGAAAATTGGGAAGCTCTCCTATGAGAAAACTGCCAGGAGATGAGAGCTTACGTATTAGAGGGACTGACCTGTATAAATACTCCATGGAAGGAAGGGAGACAGCTCCTATCAGCTTGGTGACAGCACCTCTTCACTGGCAATCTGGCCCTTTGCAATGGAGAAGAAATGCATGGGGCTATAGAGCAGAGCTTTTGTTAAGGTTTTCATATGATCTAATACTGCAGGAACTGTATGATTTTGAATTGACTCTTCTCAGACTTAAGGCAGAAGTCAGAAACTAGGTTCCTACATTGTCACAGTGTATAAATAGTCCTGATGGAAGCCTAACAGGAGCTCAGTTAGGTTTTACCCAGTACAGCAAATGATGTATCATGGACTCAAATATTTTTATAAAAAAGCCATAGGATTTTATCCAGCTACTCTTGCAACAAGCTCACTAGCTTCTGTTTAATGTGTGTATAATGACAGCAACCCATGCTTCAGGTGGATCGCAAAATTCACCCAAGATCCAAAATGGTTCTTTCCATTCTCTGCAGAGACAATCTTTTCCTTTTAACTTGAAATTTGCTATCACAGATTTGATTGTCTGCTTGAAAAAAAAAAAGAAGAAAAGCAACACATTAACTTGCAGAGAGAAGAGAGGAGCTAAATCTGAGACCTCTTATCTGAATCTTCTCGATGCCTAAGTGCTGGATAATTGGAATTGCTGTCTGAGCCATAAACGCCGTTTTGCTCAGATGTTGCTAACCTCATATAGTCTTCTCCTTTCTGCTTTTCTAGCACAGCAGAACCCTGGTTCTAGGATCTTAGAAGATACATGAAATCTGACCTTCAGTGGAGAGAGATCCTACAGAAACTTCCTATGAGCCAACAGGAGATAAGTGCTTTGCAAAATGAGAAACCCACTCTCTCTAGAGTCAGGAGCCGTTCTGAAGCAAAGCGTCACTCAGCCAAGCCACATGGACCAACTTTCCCCTCGGCTAAGACTTTTGACAACCATAGTTCAAACCCTCCCAGCCAAAGGACTTCCTATCATCAGGTGGGTCTTTAGGAGGGATGTCCGAAACAGCCATGTTGTTGTTAATAGCAGTTCAGGAAACTGAGGCTATCTGCTGTGGTCATCCTTGTCTTGTGTTGGTTCTGCGTGCATCAGATTGGCTGGGTGTGCAGAGCTGGGGTCCACCTGCAAAAAAATATGTATCTGTATAAAGAGGAATAACCATTAGTGGTTGCTGCTATTCAAGACAAGACAGCTTTCCCCACAAATATCCTGTTCGGGTACTGCCTGGAGGGGAACTGGTGAGCACTCAGCAGTTCTGAACATTAGCTTATGTATTTAGTAACCTCATGTCAAATGCCTTCTAAAAAATAGCAAAAAGGCCATTTGACAGAGAAAAACAGGGAGATGTGAACAGCTGAATCTGTTCTCTACCACTGACTCACCAAGGGACATGGAGCAAGTCACCTTATTTCTCCATGATTCAAATACTCCTTTGTAAAATGAGGCCAATAGAAAAGCAGGGGCAGCACTTTCCGTAGTGCCCTGGTTTGTACCTGCGGCTGCGTGTGCCTGGGTGGGCAGGGTTGCACAGGAGTTTTCAGTTCAGCAGAAAGGCCTGTAGAGAGACAGGTTTTATTAACCCACGTTTTGTAATGTTCTGACAATCTGGAAGGGCAGAGCAGAATCATTATTGTTAGGATGATGACCACCGTTTCCCTTATTAAGAGGAAATTAAAAATAGGAAGTGGTTATAATTATCATTTTGGACACCATTCCAGTGGCATCACTCTCAACGTGCTGTTGGGATTATAATGTAATAGCAAAGTGAATGTCATCCTACAGTTCTTTTTTTCACTGCAGCACAAGTGTGAGCCAATAAGATCCCTGCTATCTCCTTCCCCGACATCCAGCCGTGCATTTCCCAATATGGCTAGCTCACTCATTTCCGAGGTCCATTGTAACATTAACGAAGGCAGCCAAGTGGTATTGTTAACAATCAAATGATGGAAGGGGACACAGAGAAAAAAAAAACAACAAACCCAACAGCATCTCTAAAGATGAAAACAATCATCTTGCACCATTCCAGAGGGGAAGAGAAGAATTTCCCAGATAAAGATTTATCACTGTCCCCGTCACCTGCTCTAAGGCGAAGTGCTGTTGCCCGTTCCAAGCTCACCAGTTTTGCTCGCTGCTCCATGCAAGGCAGAGAGAACCTGCCTTTGGAAACTGCTAACCTTTTCCTGAATGGAAAACCAAACGAACGCACTTTGTTTGGGAAAGGCTTGCACTGGGATTCATAATAAGCCATCGTCAACGTGACAGACCTTGTTATTGACTTGGAGCCAAATCTTGAGGTCCTTGCCTGAAGGATCAGAAGGATTTGACCCCAGGACTGTTATTAGCCTTGACATCACCAGCTCCTGACATGGGATAGTTTTCCAGTGAACTTGCTTGAGAATGTTTAGAAATGTCAAGTGGCTGAGCCACGAGGACACAAGAACGAGAAGGTGTCAAATTCGCCCAATTGAACGGGAGAATTTCAGTCCTCCCCCTTGCTCTCGTTGGCGATGGCAGCGCTGCTGACAACGTATGTCAGAGTTACACTGCGTTATCAGACCTCCTCTCAGCCCAGGCATCCTTTGTCAGCACAGTCCATGTGTGAGATCCCTGCTAAGTGAGAGCAATGGATAGACTACATAGACTCAGAGACCCACAAGAGCACTTTTTCAGCACTGATTGTATTGCGGTGGATGGAGCTTGTACCAAACCTGTTTAAGCAGAAGATGGACACTGTGTAAGCTGGACAAGAAGCCTACAAGTTCTGGTTGTGGCGTGGTAGTATTTTGCCGAAGGATACCTGGTGTCACGTCACACTAACTGACAGCTTTGAGGGTGGGGAAGGAGAAGGGTAGAGAAGACTAAAGAAGCCAGATAGCTGTAGGCACCAAGGTACCGCTCTTGAGGTGCAGCAATCCCCATACGTTTACTCTCACTTCATAGAGGCAAGACTTCTTCTGTGTTTGAACTCCAGCGGAGGAAAGGCTGTGTGTTAGTTAGAACCTCTGGCCAAACTCTTTCTCCATGCTGGGAACAGCTACTGCACTCTCTCTAATACTTGCAGAACAACTCAGCTTACCACGGTTTAAACCAAAACTCTCAACAACTTTTTCCATTCTCCATTGTCTTCACTGTGTTCAGTGCTGCCAACTTTCCTTGGATACATCCACAGCCTGAAGTATACAGTAAATCCTACTGCTGTGCTCATGGACTCAAGCCACCATTCTGGTTGCTGACACTGGTCAAGGTCTAACAGGATCTACCATTCATGCCTCCAAAAGACTTATACCATCAAGATGCCATTAACGAGTGGTACTCATGTTGTTTCATGCAGCTAAAAATGATAATGGGTCAGAATCCGTATTGATCATATATCCACCCGTCTATCTTGCCATCTCTCCACAATTTCCGTAATCCTTGAAAGCACCACTTGTTAGTGTGCTGCAGGAACTCATCCAAAATGCTTTAAGATCCCTAAATTAATCATGGAAGACTCACCTTCCTTTCCATCAGGGAAAACAAAAGCTTGAAATTCAAGGGGAGGGCTGAAATCTACTCGGCTGATTGGCTGGAGGAGGCCTTCTCGCCCACACGTCCTGCTCAGTAACATTTCCAAGTATTTTTGAGCAAGCTGAAAACAATTGTGTTGGAGGGGCAGAGAGGGCCTGCTAATACCCTATCAGTTTCACATTCTTAGGAGAGTTCCCAGCCCACCGATCTGCCGTCCTATATCAGGCAATGAGCCTTCAGCTGGAAACTTTACCCTGGCTCTACCTATTGTCCGATGTTTTCCTTCCTGCCAGATGATTGGAATCACACCAGTTGTTAATTTTACACCTGCTGTTTGTGAATATCCCTGGGTGACCTTTCCGACAAACAGCTAGCACAGGGGATTTCTCGGTGGAGAGATGCACATACATGCATGCGGGAGCAGATAGAACGGGAACAGGAAGGACCCTCCCGATGAATGATGAGGGATTAAAATAGCTCTTGCTGGGGCCATAGTGGGATACTGGACAGCAGGAATGGTGAAGCGGATGTTTAAAACAGCGAAGTGTTGATCTAAGCACAGAGGGCAAAATAGTGTTATCAGATCCCTTCCTCCTTCCAGCTCTCTCCTTGTGCCCAGTCGTCTGAGCAATGCCACCCCCAGAGCCTCTTACAAAAGAATGTCTCCCTGAGTTGCTGGAGCCAAGGTCTGGAAAGTCGGAAAACTTTTTCATTTGGGAACCTGAAAGGAATATCTGCCCTATGGCCCCATTCATGTCTTCCTTACCTTGCTGTAACTGACCTTAATGCCATCTCTGGAAGGCATCAATCATCCCAAGAGGGATGTGTCAGTACAGCATGAACAGGAAAAGCCATTGGCTTCACAGTCCTGAATTCTAGCTGGTCTGAGGAAGTCACAGGTGCTCAGATATCACTGTGCCCAGCTTTAATACTCAGATTAGGTTAAACAGATCTAGCCCACATTAGAACTGCTGCATTAAGAGCACTCTGGTTATTAAAAAAGATTTATGGGGCCAGAGATGGATCAGAGGAGAAAGTGGCCATGGGCTGTAGCCAGCTCACCTCGACATTTCCTACGGCAAGCTGGTACTCGGCTATAAAAAGTCGAGTTAGTAAACATGCAGGAGCAGGAGATGGCACATTTCCATCTGAAGGAATATTGAATATTGGATAAATATCTCAACACAGTGGTGGATGTCGGCTGAGTGGTAGCAGATGTTCGGAGACAGGCGAGCCTGACCCTTGCGGAAGAGAAATCACTGATGTGGCTATCAACACGATTTCTGTGTACGCTGCTCAGGCACAGGCCTCCATCCTTCCTGGCACAGCAGTGATCAGTGTGCCAAGCAACTCCACTCCCAGCGATCTCAACCCAGCATAATATACCCTTTTACCAGAGAATGGCTCTGGCTCAAGAACCGATTCTGTTCAGAGATGATAGGGCAAATCGTGCTGTCTGCAAAGCTCCTCTGCCCTCTAACCTGGCCAAGCACAACTCACATGGAAGAAGCCTTCTCAGATCTGAACGCAGGTCCTAACCAAGCTGGAAGAGCCTGGGGCAGCCCCCAACTCCTGTAGCTTGTCACAGTAACAGGACGAGGGGACCCCAGGCTGTTCTAGATGTCATCTTGCAAGTGAGGCTCTCGCCGCATCTAAGCTAATGGTGAGCCCCACCCTGTCTTGTGCAAAACGGGAATTCTGAGAGTTGGCCACTTCCCAAACTGAAGAACAACGTTCTGACAATCTAAACTCCCGCTGTAGTTTTTACCCCAGAAGACATTGCTCACATCTGCTCCTGACCAAGTGTGGAAGACAGGACTGTTTCTGCAGAAAGCCTGTCTAGTAGTGCCAGGTGAATAATCTCAACAGGCATGTGACATGCCTCTCAGAAGAAAGGACGTCCCTGACTAATCATTTTGCTGTGGTGTTCTTGCGATTCCCTCTTCTGACACTTTCAGGCCAGCAAGCCACCACTTTCTAAATACTCTTGGCCAGAAACTCACTCAAATGCATGGACAGCTGCAAACAGTATGATGCACCGTGGGCAGCATTGGAAGGGGTTTCTCTGTCACGTATCTCCAAACCCCTGGAAACCAGGGGAACGATGGTTGCTATCCCAAAAAAATGATCCCTCAGCTAAGTGAAACCCATCTTTGAAGATCAGGGATGGCAGATGATCTTCTCTCCGCAGCCTCACAGACATGCTAACAGCCATCTGCATCTCTGGATTCAGTCCTGTCCTTGGCCAACTCAGTTTAGAAAAGGTTTTGTTTTTCTTGGGCTGGTTTTGTTTACAGCCGCTTGACCGAGGCAGCGAGTTCACCAGCAGCTGAATGCAACCCAGGCTCTCTCAAGTGTAAGTTCTCCAGTGAAACATCTGGTTACAAGGCAAGGTCAAACGGGCCTGAAATGGGAGAGGGCCACGGGCTCTCTCCACAGAGATGCAGCCAGCTGGGAAAAGAACAGGCTTTTCTGGGTATGTTTGAGCATCTGGCTGGGAAAAGGAAAAAGAGAGAAAGAAAGAGATACTGCAAAAAAAAGCCAGGGATCAAGAGGCTGGTTCTCTTATTGGTTAAAAATCAAGACCACCCTAGTTGCCACATGAATTGCTGAGTCTTATTTAGCAGGAATTCTAGTTCTTCCCAAATAGACAGAAGGTCTCTTCAAGTCCCTCATTTGTACATATTTACCAGTGTGTATGTATGAATTTCTCCATTCCCTACTATCCTGGAATTACTTCAGATACATATCTCAGGCAGAAGACCTTCTTCCTGCTCTGTTCTTTCTATTATTTGCCTCTTACAATTGCACTAGAGCTGGAAGGATAAAGACAGACCTGACCTGCAGCACACTGCAAACCTTGATCTCAGAAGTTCCTTAGGACAAGGACTACCCGACCACCCAGTTGCTCTGTGTTTGTACAGCACCTAGCACCACTGGTCCCCATGGGCCAGTTGCAACGTCTGGTTGCAATAACGACACAAGTAACGACATTGTTCTTGAACAGCGCGAGAGCTGCCGAGAACCAAAGAAACCATTCAGGAAGCCTAAAGAATGAATCTTTCCATGCAGCCCCACGGAATGTCAGCAGCAATCTAACATTTAGGATTTCCTTGTTTTTAAAAAAAGCCTCATTCCTCTGAACAAGCATCAGGAAAACCCTCACGTGAACCAAATGACCAACCAAGCACAGAGAACACCTACCAACAGAGAAAGCTTGTCATGGAGACACAGTGGAAACTGTTTGGTGAGGTGGGATCAATTCATGGACTACCAAATAACAGCAGAAAAGACTAAATTCATTTTATGGTGTTTCTACAGCATGAGCTGACCAGCCATAATAACATTAATCCTTAGCACGTGATTTCCAGAGAGAAACAGGTGAAGAATAATTGTCTGAGCATGGGACCAAGCACTATTTCTGAGCTCTGATGCTTCCTCCTTTAGGGACCTTCACTAAATCTCTCAACCTTTTTGTGCTTGAGCATCCTTCTCTAAAAGGATAAGGACAATAGCAGTCACTCACCTACTTCACGAGGTAATGAATGATTCAGAAAGCTCTCATCGACCTCTTCAAGTCCTATACACAATATCCGATGTGTCATGCAGCAGTTCGCATCAGCCAGAAAGCTATTGTCTCTTAATGGGACTGAGTTTCAAGGGTGATGGACAGGGCAAAGCCTGTGGAAGGACCTGGCTTCTGAAACTTTTTCCTCTGGCATCTCTGTCCAAGCTGGGACTGGTTTGCAGAAGGATGGACCTTCCTGTGGAGGAAAGTAGGGAGGGAGTGGGGACAGCTTGTGCTGAGTGTGCGACTGCCATTGCACCGGGTCGTGCTGGAATCCGGACATAAGGGGCAGAAGCATCTTTTGAGGCACAGCACATCAGCTGATGCCTTTATGCACCAGAAATAAAGGACTTCAAATCTGAACCTGGAAGCCAACCAAAATACCAGAAGACCGTCATGCTTCTCATGTGCATAATCTGATGCCTAATTTGCATGCACCGCTTGTGTATCTTAATCCCAGCTTTCCACAGGATGCTGTCCCATCCCCGATCCCATCAGCAGATGGGCTACATCTGCCCAAATGAAAGCCACAGTTTCACCCTACTCAGATTTTTCCCACCAAACTGCTGGATGCAGCTGTTATCCAGGCCCCTGCCTTATGCAGTCTTTGTTCTGAATGCGGAGATTTTCTTTCACAAGCTCGTTACCATTTCAGTCACCCTTCAGGCAGCCTGGACATGAGCAAGCTCTGATCTGGAGTCACTGTGCTGCAATGAACACAATCAGCACTTCCAAGCACATAGTACTGGGTCATGTTTGCCTGGCTTGGGGCACAGATCCTGTGCAAAACCCCACACAGGCTAGCCAGTTACTAATAACAGTCTATAAGGGGCACGTCTGGACCGGGACTTTACTCAAACGTGTTTGGGAGTGCGAATGCGAGCCACTGCTGTCTTGAACACAAACCTCGCCTTCACAAACTTCTTTGCAAAAAGCCAACCACATGACTTTGCAACTTTCTGCACCCCTCATCCTGTAGGTAGGATCCAATGAAAAGAGATGTTTGCTCTTACCCTCTGGTATCTGCAAATAGTATTGGAGGGATAAAATGGAACCTGCCTTTCCCAGAAAGTCTGGAGGACAACCCAGGATACCTATTCCATCCCTTAAATAACAAGCAGAGAATCGCACCCTTATTCCTGAATTAGTGCCTCCCAAAACTGAGCCGGTGGCATTAGGAAAAGGTGTATTTGCAAAACTTAGATTTCTAGGAGAAACCGAATCATTTAAGGGTGGGTAAATCCAATTTAGAGCACTAAGTATGCACATTTTGGAACCCATTGTAGGAACTGGGCTTGAGAAGCAACAGAGCAAAATGTTGATTCACGCTCATCCCTTTCCTTCTCTTCTGTCTTTTGTTTCACAATGGGGAAGAGTCCCTCTAGAAAATCTCATCTTCTATCTTTCAGTTGTAATAAAATAACCTACCAGCTGCCTACCCCAAACCTACGAGTGAGTGCAGTGAGAGAAGAGTTTTGTCATAACATAAAGGGTCAAATAGTTCCCCTCGCCCTCTGTTTATTTACATCCTGCTATGGGGATTCAGGACATTCCCATCCTCTCCTGGGCAAAAGGGCTTCTTTGCTTTGTACCGAAGTAGCCAGGAAAGTTTGGCGAGGCTCCCCTTCTCTCTGCTGCCAGGAGGAAGAGAACCAACGCCACCGACTGAGAAACGGTCTGGGACTCGGGCATTTTTCTTCCTCTTCCTTTAAGCAGAAGTGTTTTGATTTCACTAGTAAAACTGGTCATTTTGACTGGAATTCCTTAACTTTATTTTTATTACTTGAAACATCCTTTCCTACATAACATTCACTACACCCGTCTCGGAACCTGCTGCCTCCCTGTACCCAAGCAACAGAGACACTCTTGTGCAGTCAGATCTGGTATCAGTTGGGGAGCAGCAATGAACCCGTCCATCCCCACTTCTCTGCAAAGAGCTCGTGCTGCCCTCTGGTCCTGGGAGGTGACGTCCTCCGGCACTGCATCCCACCTGGGAAAGGTCCCTGCCCCACTCCCCATGGCTCTCGTTTAGGAAGCACCGTCCCCGAGCCCTTGAGCTGAGAACAGGGAGTCCTGTGGGTACACCTCCATCGCCTCCCCGTACCAACGGTTTCAGGGTGCTGGCTGAAAGCATCCGCTGTGGCTGGGCAGCTGTGCAAGCACGCTGAAGGCAAGCTCAGTTGCACTTCCATCAGCTAGGATCACACTGCTGGATCGCCAACCCGTAGATTGCACTGGGCAAAATCCTGAACCAGGGAAAACGGTCCGTAAAGCTCGCTCCCTCTCTCGTTTTTCGCAGCAGGGATAAGTAAGGCCTCATCTATAATCACCTAAAAACATCGCATGATTCATGCTCTCACAGTACAACAGCTGAGCACGCTGCAGGATACACAGCAACATACATTGGTGATGCACCATTACACACTTTCCCATCGCAAGCCCTGTTGAAATGCTGCCATCAAATTATTTCAACTGATCAAAGTAGGAAAAAAATAGAATATTAAAGCCCCAGATAACAAATTAATAAGAATAAAAGCATGTAGGTGAGAATTAAGAAGGCATTAACATTCTGATGGCATCTGCTGCCTAAATTAAACTACAGGGAAAAAAATGAGTTCAGCTGACGCTCAGGATCAGGACAAATAGTTCTCAAATGGAAATTACAGTTTTGAAAATTATGCACCAAAAAAGGATCCAATTTAGGACATTTCTGGTTTGTGAAGTTCTTTCTCCAGGTGGGGATCTCAGGCTTGACTGGAGGGCTGGCAACATGATTGGCAAGATGCTGGAGTTGCTCAGTTCCTGCATCCCGTGGCAGGACCAAACTGGCCCGTAGCCGAGCGGGGCCAGCGTCTTGTCACTAATCTGATCCCTCTGGGGCTCTGTCTCCTTTTGGAATGGGACCATATGGATATGGTGTGTAAAGTGTGTTTCATTCATGCAGACACCAACATGGAAAAGGAGGAGGAATTAGGCCTGGATTTTCAAAGGAGCTCAGTGTCAAATTATGTGGATAACTGCATCTGTAATTTACATGAGCAGTTACTGTGACAACTAATAGTGAACGTCATAAGTAGCCAGCTGAGCATGTAATGACCTGAGTTATATGCACCATCATGTCTCTTTGGCACACCAAATTAGGTGTGCATACACATTTTGCATGCCCCAAAGGACTTCTACCTCAGCAAAGAGCCTTAATTTCACAGCACAAGCCTGATCTCAGCAGCCTAGCACAGCACAGACAGTTTATGCAATGCAAAGAGCTGGCACAAACTCCATGGTCCAGGTCAGAACGGATCCTCAGACAGCTAATTAATTTTTACTGCTCCTTTGTGAACTGTAAATTACCTTTCATTTCCTAGATTTCTGTCCCATTTTTCGCCTGCCTTTCTCTAGCGAAGCAGTAAAAAGGGAAAAGTGCCAATAATGGGCTCTTGTTGTGATAAAAGCAGCCACGACTCACTCGCACTTTCAACAATGCTCTGCTTATGACCAGAACACAAAGGCAATTGGGTTTCAAGAAACTGTCCAGAGATAATGAATTTTCCTGGAGATGGGAGAATATAAGGAATATTTTTAAAAAAAGAGGGGCAGGGGGAAGCATCTCTTTTTGCAGGACAAACACAACCAAGTTCCTCTCTTGCGGAGGGTTAAAAACAAGATAAATAATCTTCGCTTAGAGACCAAGTTCATCAGTATTGCCTGCACAAGAGCAGAGGGAAACTGCTTACAACGCTGAACCGCTAACAGCCTCCCCTTCTCACTCAGACAGGAAAGAAGAGCCTCTCTCCGAGAAAGAGTGACCTTCAGACCACACACACACACCAGCCTTTACAGAGCAGCCCCTGAGCAAACGGTGCCAGAGCAAGGACGGGCGGCTTTTTCTCAATACTGCCGTGACCCTGTTCAAAGGCTAAAGCTGCTGATTCTGTTGAATCCAGATAGCAACACCCTGCCAAGGAAAGACCTGCTAGTATACGCAAACCTGCCAAGACGTGGTTCCAGTGTATGTGCTCTGCTGATGCCACTGTTATCCAAACCTGTTCCCTTCAGCCACACACCCAGCAGAGGCAAAAGTAGCTGTAGGGAAGAGATCAAAACACACCTGAGATGAACTCTGCACAGGCTCTGCTGAAATTCAGGACAGCTTCAGCGTGGTGAGAATCACTTCACCCTTGTGTCAGGACACCAGTATTTGCATTAAATCTGTGAATAACAAAAAGGTATTACTGGAATCTTTATGTGGTTGCATCTACCAAGTGCCTCTTGAAAGGCCATGGCCGCAAGAACATACAGAAGATCTCCGGGTCCATGCTGTTGGGATGCTGCAGGAATGAGAACACAGCATTTCTGGGGTGCCTTTATGGGGCCTTCGGCATATTAGATACTTACATTGCAAAACACCACATTCCTCAGCTCTGACAGAGCCTCTTTTATCTCAGCAGCAGATTCCTGAGTCGAAATCACTGCCAGATGACTGTGCACAGTGAGTTAATGGCCACAAAACCCGAGCTTCTCTTGCCTCAAGTCATTTACCCATAGCATCAATGACGTTATCGTGTTCAGCCCATATTTACTACAGCTACAAACTGATTCAGAGAAACCTGGAGTACAGGATTAATCATTACTCTTGGGATGTTGAAAATGGATACCAGAACGGACTTCCAAATTAGGTATCTAAAAGTCCTGCATCTCCCAGGAGAGCCCCATTACATCTCCCTACTCGTCCTAATGGAATCTATAGCATGTGAGCACGGCTTTGCCTCCCACAAGCCCTCCCTGCATAATTAGCCCCAGCTCAGCTTGCTGCTTTCTGTAATGGCTGGAGAACCACTTTCTTCAGGCTACTGAGATGTAAAGAGGAAATGTTTATTGCAAAATGCAAGTCAACCACAGCCAGTGGGTCTGGGCCATGGTGGAGGGATACAGAAATGGCTGCTTCTTCTTTTTTTTGCCTCAGAAATAGAACTCACTAAAAATAGCAGTTCCTCAGGAACAAGACTGCCTGAAAATAGCTGTTTCTCAGGAGCAGGGCTGGCTGCTTCTGAAAGAAGTAGCTATTAATGTATAATTGTCCCTGAGGCTGGTTCCTGAGAAAATGCTGTACATACAGAGGGCTGTAAAGAGATATGTTCACAGGCAGGAAACATAGGCACCCCTCTCTTGTCGGAGGTCCTGTAAACTCCAATAGCTCAGGAAAGTGCATTTGGTTCACTAATCTTAGGCACAGTTAGATCCATCACAGCACTGGGAGGAATTTTCCTCTGTGCTGGCTAAAGCAGCACTCTGGGATGACCTTATTATCTAGACCAATAAATGACAAAGCCTCCATCAGCTCTAACCAAACCTACAATGGTTCTTCTCCCAGGACTGAGAAAGCCTTACAAGCTAGAGCCAGCTCTGAAACTTCAGCACTCTCATTCCACAGAAGGTCCAAGAACTCTGTTGAATTGCAGGTTGTGCAATCTACTTCCAATTTCCTGCTCTACTCAGCACTTAGAGTTTTCTCACGCAGATGCTACAGGACAATAAATCTTCTGAAGAACGGCCCTACGCTTCTCCCGCTATGGTGTTGCCTTATAATGAGGAAAGACAAATTGCTTGTGAGATTGCTTGATTGGTTGGTTATTCCCTAAAATGTCTCACTCATCCCTCACGCTTCACCATGGGTTCAACAGCTCATTTCTTGTGTTTTCTTCTCCCTTCATAGCACAGCCAGCCAATATCTGCACAGAAACCATTCTACTCCTCTTCTTCTCCCTGTAAAGAAAACTCCAGCTGACCAAAAGAAACAGAGATTACAAAAGGTCCAGAAAAGGCAAATTTTTGCAAAGCAGCAGCAGCTTTAAGGAAATGGTGGTGCAGATGAAGTACAGGCGGCTCTAACTGATTGCTGCTACCATTTCAATCCCACAACATCAGTACCAGAAACCATAGTAGCCTCTGCTGAGAGCATCCTTGGATCCCAAGGGCTGGGTAGGACTGGGCTGTGTCATCACTGGATGGAAATCTGTAGACTGCTTCTTCCAGGCTCTGCTTTAAGTGCTTCTTCAAGTCGTATCTCTCCTCTGTTCACCGGTGATCTGACGCTTCAGCATTCCGATAACAGCAGAAGCAGCCTTCTGGAGGAAGTGTAAGGCTGAAGTTCTAGCCAACGAGTAGCCCAAGGCAGTTCTTTCAGCTCAAGAAATTACTTGCTTTTTTCTTACCCGAGTCCCAGCAAAGGAAATGGCACTCTGCTTGCAATTACAGCAGGCTGCAATTTTCATTATGGAAACCACCTTTAGTCCTGTGAGTAGGCTTACATTGCGGTGTGCAACACAGACAGACATCCCCAGACTTCATTTTAACCTCCTTTACTTAGGAGGGAGTACCAGAGAAGCTGCAGCCAGGCTGATTTCACGTACCCACAGCTGTGGGAAACTCGTAAAAAACCAAATACATGGTGCCAGAACTTGGGTCCCCGATGTGGCCAGGCAAAACGAGAGCAGGTACACAGACCCCTGCCACACAGCCATGACGTCTGACCACACTGTTAACTGATTTTTCCCTTCCCTATTGCTAAGTGGTGCTGTTATGTAATCTAAACTGCATACAAAAAGGGAAAGATCTATAATATACAGATATATACATATACCCCTTGCCTTTTTATTGTGGTAAAGTTTTGAAAAACGCCTTGGGACCCTCAAATCAAATAACCCATGACAGGCAGAGTGCTTGGCAATATTTCTGTTTGATAGCAGCAGGGTGAGGATTTTTTGCAGCTCAGATCGGTTTGATTAAACAAGCATTTTGTTGCAGCCGTCATACTGCGCTCATTAAAAAATACTCTACATTTGTGTAGCATTTATCATCCAAGAATCTCATCATGTTTTACAAAATGTAATTAATTAAACTTTACAACTCCCCTCGGAGCGGGATGAGGAAAATGGAGAGTTGCCTTAATCCATCACCGGAATGCAGCAGACACTGGGTTAGAGGCAAGCAGCTGTTCAACAGCACACAGCAGCACTGGGACAAGAAGAGAAGATCTCCAGGCAAAGTCACCCAGGGAATGTGCTACACACCTTGCGTTTGCCTGAATTGTGCACATCCACTGTAGGTTAAACCCCAATTCTTGCAGAAAAGAGGATGATTTTTCCTCCCCCGCCCCGCACCCCAGGCTTAGATCGGAGACACCTGGCAGTACAGCATGCCTTGTCTCCGCGAGAAGTATTCCGTCCACTGAATCCCCAGCACTGCTAAAGACCAGGGGCAGCCACAACCCTGACCAGAACCCGGGGAGGCAGAAGATACAAAGCCAAACAGCCACAAATTGCATCTCACAGTACTGGAATGCTGTGCAAGCTGGTGCTTAAAGTGGAGGGAGGGTAAAGTCCCCTTAATCCCTCGCTTACTTCCCTCTCCCCTCCCCATCAGTAAATCCACACCTGTTAAAGGTCACCCTGAAATGAAATACATCTGAATGCTTCCTGCTTCAGCTTGGCTCCCCTGTCCCAGTCCCCTGCGGTCCCTCCCAGTTCACGCTGCAGAGCAGGAGAGGGAAGGGGGGTGCCCACGTGCCCTGTCTGAATGTCAGCGTCGCATGGCTGAAATCCCACCCGACTCTTAGCTGATCTTTAGAGAGGAATCTCCTCCTCACCCTGGCTTTAAGCTCCTTTCTTGCCGAGCGTGTAGGATAACATGGCCACCGGGCAAGCCTGATTAGACAGATCTGTTGTGCGACTTTCACTACCTTGCAAAAAGCTAGAATTAGATCTGGTGCAAGTTGGGGTGCAAAGCACCGCTCATTTGTGAATGAAGTATGACAACAAAAACTCAGAGATACGTGCGGGGGGGAGAACGATGCAAAGAAACACGCGTGCATCCACGCTGCACCACAGAGAAGCACTGAGAAAAGGGAGAACAGACGGAGGAGCAGGTATCTTACCAACTCCTCCACCAACTAATCAAACACAGCCGTGAATCCTGTACCGGGGACTGCAGCTATTGACTGGAGAAAGAGGCATGGTCTAACTCCCTGGATGTGCAAGTACCAAACTGGAAGGCCTGGGCTACGTAGGTAGTGAGACACAAGTCGCTGGTGGGGACTGAGCTGTGGGTCTCCCATTGCAGCCCTACAAACCTCCCGATTCCTTCGTGTCTTCTAAGAAGATGCTTTGCTCACCCACCGGTAACAACATAAGAATGAGGTCTAAATGAAGCAGTAGCGCTTCTCGGCTCCTAAGCACGCACTTCAGTCTGATGTCTTCTCGCTAAGCGAGATGTCTTCTGGCTAAGCGACTGCAGTCGTCAGGAAGAAAGAGAAACCCTGGGATACAAGCCCTTCCAGAAGCACTCGGTGGGGAGATGCTCTGGGTTGCTGGAGACCGGCTGTGGTCCGAGATCTGCAGGAAGAAACATCAATGGGCACCACAGGGCTGTGGAAGTGGTAATGACCCAAACCCACCAGTGCCTTTGGTCTGAATTAGACCCATGTCAGCAACTGAGCTTCCTCCAAGACACAAGCGAGGGAGAATAGTCATGGACTTCTTCAGCTGGAAAGGTCAGATGGACAATTTCCATGCAAGGCTATGCAAGTGCTGAGTATTTTTGTCAGACGTCAATGTGGGAAGAGGGGAAAAGTACAAGGAATGTGCTGAAGGAACTGACAGTGGACTCAAAAACAGTAACAAGGCGATTTTTTAAGCCTCTGTCACACTATTTAATTAGTCTCCAAATCCTCCCCCGATGATACGAGGCCCATTTACACGACCCTCCTGCTGGGCCACTCACACTTCACCAAACAGACACATTGGTAAGATGGGATTCATGGTAAGATGGGATTCATCGCACCAGTCTTCCCCATGCTGATGAACGCAGATCTGCTTGCCCAGATGGAAGATGTGTTCAGCCCTGCCCTTCTGGATTGACACCACCATGGCTCCCCCAGTGGGTGCATGCCTTTTCTCTTTTGAGCATGAAGAAACTGGTTCCTGGTTTTATTTTCATGTTTGCCTATGGGAAGCAGGCAGTCTCAGATAAAGCTGTTGCTGCAGCAGACTTACCTTAGTGAAAATTCCTGCTTTGGTTTTGCAAGTGGTTTAATTAACGTAAATTATTTTACTACACTTTACTACCGATAGCATGTAATTATCTCCCCACAGGTATATATTTAGCTAACCAGCAGGCTGATCAAAGACCTACAAAATAAGGTACTTTTGCAACTGACACTAGATACAAGCAAAGGCCAACAGGATGGGACAAAAGGAGGAGGGAGGAATTCCTCCTCTCCAGTCCTAAACACAAATTTCTCCACTTGAAAAGATAATCGTAACAGGAACTTACACATTTTATCAGAGGAGCATGAAGATGCATCGATACTCAAGTGCTGCGAAGGAGAAAAGAACTATGTACATGCTAAACTATTAATCACTGATAAACGATCTCCTTTGTAAAGTGTTTTGAGATTGACTAAGGAAAATGGCTCTGGAATAACACGGAGCAAGCAATCTGCTTACAATCGTAGGTTAATTCTCTCAACTGCTTTTGCTGGGCCAGCCCCTAGGTATTATTATATGTGCAAGGCAATTCACCATTTTCCTGAGGAAGTCTGCCCATGGAAGAGATTCCAGACTCCACACCCCTTTCTCATCCTATTCAACTCGGGAGTCTGGTTTCCACCGCAAGGACATTTTTAGATGAATGAGGTTGAGACCTATGCTGAGCAGCTGCACTGCTCTTACCATGTCAAACTGTTCATACAATTAAAAAACAACAGATTGGATCAAGCTACCTGGGACCATAACTCTCCTCCAAACTACTGGTTGATAAAACACGCATCTCCGTTGAGCTTCTGGAGATGCTGGTAGCCCTTGATTTCTCTTTCTCCTTGATGGCTGCAGCCGCTTAACCTGTGCTGGTGGGACGACATCAGATTGACAGAGGTGTTTAGGAGCCAAGAAGCAGCCCATGCCAAACCACATGTTTCAGAACCTCATCTGTCCACTTGGGCAGGTTTGATCCTTTATGAAAAGCACTGGGTGCTTTGTCATCAGTTTCAGTGGGCGCAGGATCAGTTAGGTAAATCCTCGTCTCTTGACCTTCTTGAAGGCCACGCCGTGCTACTTTACACACCTGTGGACACTATGTCTGCATATTACTGTAGTATCACTGACCACCGAGCCCAGGTGAGACCCCGAGTTTTCAAAGGGTGGCACAGAGAATGAAAAAATGATCCCAGCCTCTAAGATCTTGCAGTCTGCGGGAGGTTGTGTTACGCTTTTTACTTCTCCTTTTCAGCAACTTTATTGAAGAGTTTTATTTAACTTTTCAGGCCACAGCTGAACCTTTGGTCTGAGAGCTGCAATGTTATTTGTTACGGTTGCTACCGGAAAAAGGAAACCTCTTTCGTATCTATTGACGTCCTTTGCAAAATACTCTGGGTTTTTTGAATGATGTACTCCCTATTATTTCCATGCCATTACTTATAAACTTCACGACATTTTCTAGAGGGATCTTCAGTAAGATGAAAACCTCAGGGCAACACTCCATTAGGCTTTTATTTTTATAGGTTGGGTTAAACCTTCTTGAAACTGGTAGGTTTAACTGCGTTCCTTTATTTAGGGTAGCTGAAGGAGACATTAAGTCTATTTCCACCCACAATGCGAGATCGCTCAAGTACCTGAAGGCTCTGGAAGGACAGTTTCGGGTAGGATATTAAAAGGAAAGAAGGTTATGTGTGGAGGGAGGACACAGTTCTGGTGGAGGAGGAGACAGAAAGACAGCATACCAAAACAGGCAGGGAACGGAAACTTCAAACAGCCTGAACAATCATTGATATAAAACCTGGACCGAATACAAGAAACAGGGATTTGGGGTCACATTGCTGCCTGGAGCAGGTCTGGAGCTATAAGCAAGGAAACTGGCCCTCAACTGCGTGATTTCTTCTGTGTTCAGGAAAGGAGGGCTGTGAGAATTCTTGTGAGCAAACAGAAATACATCAGAAAGACCTTTTTTCATCACTCCGCCTCCAATCTGGATCAACCAACAAGACCCTGAATTTTGGCCAGCACCACGGGTCAAAGGGAGGAAACGTGTGCTGCAAAACCTCCCACACATCTGTACCATTTAACTCTTCCTGCTTGGTTCAGGATTAAGATGGCATAAAGACAAGAGCACTGTTCCTCTCTACCAGAGCGGGCAGTTCAGGCCAAGGTTAAGGTCACCGCTGTCCCGAATTGCATTGGAGATGTATCCTTGTTACAGACTTCCATTCCTGCCCTAAGAAACCAAACTTGTCCAGATCTTGCTGCAAGCAGGTTGAGCAACTCTGTGTGCTCTTCTGCTCTGCGGGGAACTCCTTAAAATGAGGCACCCGCCGTTGGCTCTTTTTCCTGTAGGTGAATTAATCTGCCTTGCATGAGTAATCCTATTTAAAACAATAGGTTGCCTTGCAAGAACGAGGGAAGCAAGTTTGAAGCATGCTTTTATGCAAGTACTCTAAAAAGGCCACATAGCAGTTCATCAGGGGACACTTCAGCAATAAAATGACAGTTACCGGTAAAGTCCAATAATAAGATAAAGGCTAATTTAATAAGAGGATTTTTAACCCATTTAACAGGGCCTAAATTTGGAAGCCTTTCTTCAAGTGATCAGGCACACTATACTGTCCTAATCCTACTTTCTGTTAATAAGTAAAAGGAAAAAAAAAGGGCAGTAATCTGTTCCTTCTGCTTTTATTTTGTATGTTACAGGAGAGCACTATTCAATGTAAGTAAATTAATCTCAGTAAAATAGAGGCTGAAGCTAGACATGTAGACCAGCCTCTGAGTAAGATGCATTACAGAGTACCGTACCTCTTGAGACAACAGAGGTCCCATGCCTCAACTCATTTAATACCAAGTAACACAAACCCGACAGATTATAAGGCAAGAGTCCTGCGGTGGCAGGAGGAAGGCATGTGGAATAAGACTCTGCGACCTAAAAGAAGTAAAAGCTGCAGAGATTAGTAGTCCAGTGTTTACGTAGGAGCCCTGAGGGCCCCCTTCAGCGTCCTTGATTTGGTCTGCATCATCTCTGATCCCTTCTAACAGTCCTCCATGGGATGGAGATTTAATATCTAGGAAATCTGGGGTCCTGGCTGACCTGTCAGAAACAGCGGCGGGTGGCTGCTCCCTGCTTACTGCTGTATCACTTTGCTTTCCAGATTCAGCGCAATAAAGAACAACAAAACCTGACACTATTTTATGAACCTGAATGATACGATTTAAAACCTCTAGAGGTCAGGCTAACGGAGAGCATCCTTCCAGCAGCTGCATTCTGCTAAGTGCGAGTGACACCTGCTGGAGTCCTCTTCCCCATAACCCACCCTCGTCCCACCACAGCCAGCTCTGCAGGTGTTTTAGCTACCCAGGGTGGTCCTTCTAGGGGCCTGTGTGCACGAAATCCCCCAGAAAGACACGGGGGCGACACGAAATAAATCTGGGTGGCTCTTTCTTATTGCAGGAAGGCAAAAGTAGTCTTCACCTGCCCATCCTCGTACCTCCTCCACCACTCTGGCTATCCCTGTTTACTTCCACCATATGCTGAGGCCTGGCCTCTCCTTTTGCCTTTGACATCCTTGCAGAGGAGCTGTAGTAAAACACAGCGTATTCCTACAGGGAGAAGTCCTGGGTGGGCACTGAAATGGGACCACACGATACATTATTCATCTGTCACCTAATCCCTGTGAAAAATACAGCCTAACATTTCCTGCTCTCGCCTTGAAGGCACCTGAGAAGACGGCAGGAGAAGGGAGGTGACCCCTGGGAGAGGTCTGAGAAGCCCTCGCTTCTTACATTACAATATGTGGTAACAAATTTAAATGCATGTTGCAGTATATACTATCTGTGGATATATATTTACAGCGTTAAGAGTTGCAACTTCTTGATGGCACACCGGAAAAGGATCATTTGTGGGACAGCAGCAGCCTTTTGCTGAAGCCTTGTGATGACGCCGATGAAGACTTAGGAATTTTTCTCTCTTTGCCAATTTCTCACAGTCCGCAGCGCTGGCAAGCGCTGGCACCCAACGCCCCAGGACGTACGGCGGGATGGTGCGAGGCGCTGGCCTGCTCCGGGGCGTCGGAGGACACCCTGCACCAGCCGTCCGCCATCGCTGGGCCGACATCCCCCGAAAAGGGGCCCGGCCGCTGAGGAGACCTGCTGGAGCGGGACAAGGAGGGAAAACCCCTCAGGGTGCCCCCAGCCCCGTGACAAGGCCGCAACTCCTCAACGCAGCACCGGTGGCAACTGAGACAGCGTGTGACAGCCCCCATTGGAGCACCGAACCCCGCGGTGAGGAGACGGGACGGCGACACGGCGACAGCGGGGCCAACACCTCCTCGGCGGGCCCGTCCTGAGGCGGAGGGGACCGCGCCGCCCGCCCAACATGGCGCCGGCGCTGCGCCGCCCGCCCCACCATCCGGGTTCCCGCCCGACCTTCCTCCCGTGAGCCTCAGCGGCGCGGCCCTTCCCGGCTTCCCCCGCGGCGGCGCAGGGCAGCAGCGGCAAGATGGCGCAGCCGCCGGGTGAGTGCGGCGGGCCGCCAAGGTGACCGCGGCTCCCTCCCTCCCTCCCTCCGTTCCCTTCTCCTCTCCCCGCTGACCGGGCTGTGCCCCTCTCTCTCTCTGTGTGTGCCGCAGTTCCCCTCAAGGACATGAAGCTGCTGGACGTGAAGCTGGGCCAGCTGCCCACCTGGCTGGCCATGAGAGACTTCACCCCCGGCGGCATCGCGGGGGCCCTGCGGAGAGGTGAGGGGGGGGCGGCCGGCGGGGCTGCTCGCCCTGCGGAGGCAGCTCCGCGCCCGGCGGGGGTGCACCCCTCCTCCGAGGGAGCTAGGCCCGTCGGCGCCTACGCTTCTCGGCGGCTGGAGCGGCCGGGGGGGGCCCGGCAGGACGGGGGCTGCTTCGGGGCGAGTTTTGCTCTCCCCGCACCGTGCCGCCTGTAGCGTCTTGTTCTCCCGTCTCCTACGCGCTTTATCCGCCGGAGGTTTGTTTTCGGTAGCCCTTCTTCTATAAAGAGCGATTTCGGTGACCTGACCCCTGAACCTGTTTGCTGAAAATCTTCAGGTTTCCCAACGTTCCAAGTAAATTTAAAAAAAAACCAAACAAAACAAAAACAACCCAAAAAACCCAACAACTGATCCCTAAAGATGGTAAGAAAGGACGCAGGGCTTTTATAGATCGCTTGGCAGAAGCTTGGACTGATGCCCTTTGCTATAGATACAGATATGGCATTCGGGGAAATTTAAACACAAAATACCAAATGCGAGTGCCTACATACTGTATATACAGTAGTATGAAAGAATTAGATAATTCCAAAGCAGCTGACAAAAGTCACAGTAATGTTTAGGGAAAAATGATAAATGGCTCCCCCCCCTCCCCCCCTTTTTTTAAAGGCTTAGCACTATTAACTTGAGTTCACTTTACTTCACTAGCACGCAGGTTGCCCACTCTGAGTTGCTTCTGAGCCCCTCAGATATTTCATTAGAAACCATTTCGCTCTGCGAAACCCGGCTGCTTCTTTCTGACACAGAAAAACACGCAACTCATCTGGCCGCTATGGACGCTTTTCTCCTCCGCAGGTTACGACAGATACTACAATAAATATATCAACGTCAGGAAAGGGGGCCTCGGTGGCATCTCCATGGTGCTTGCTGGTTATGTTGTTGTCAGCTACATCTGGAGCTACAGTCACCTCAGTAAGTAAAAGCAGCGCGGCTGAATGGGTGAGGTGCAGCTTGGAAGATTGCTTGAGGCAATAAAAACAGTTAACCTGCTGCTGCTTTTAGAAATAAAATGAAAGACTGTGCTAACTGTTGCTGCTTGAATTCAGGACTGTGGGCAAGCAGACTTCTAGCTATAGAGAACCTGAATGCTTTTAGCGAGTTACCAGGCGGCCGGTATTTTCTTGGTGATGAAGAAGGCTTAGATCATGTTGCCTGTCTGATCGGACAGTACCTAGAAACTACATGCTCAGATTTTTTTTTT
>VZTL01029243.1:1758-12386 GCA_013400535.1 Scopus umbretta
CGTCAACTGCCTATTTGTCTCCCTATCTGTTTCCCTAGTCTCCCTGGTAGACCAGCTAGGCTTACACCAATGTAACACTTTTTCTCCTGTTCCCTAGAAAGCCTGTTCTCTACAAGCTCCCGGGTAACTTCGTGTTAATGAGCCAAGTTATAATTCCTATGGATCTGCATGGCAGGAAGGGCCTTTTCACAGGTTAAAGGATAAAGGAGAAAGTAGGTTCATATTCAAGTGTTGAAACCTTCTTTCTGTGTTTCAGATGTCACTTGATATAGCTGCAGACGTTTTCAAATTATTTTGTGGCATTGAGGCTCTTCTGACTTACTAGTGCTATATGATACGTTGCCTATCTTTCTTGACAGTTGCTGTAATGTACTTTTTTACTAGCTTTAAAAAAAAGTTGAAGTCCTAGTTATGATGTGCTTTTCTTAGATTTGTATCAATAAAAAATCTTGCTAAGGTTTTTATGAAAAAAGTGTCCTGATAAGATTTTTCTTTTAGGAAAAAAAACTCTCTAAGGATTTGTGCTAATAATTATACACTGATTAATTGGATTAATTTCCTGAGTGATCAAAGCATGATAGGTACTTTATAATGTACCTACAGAATGATGGCTCTCAACAGCCACATCGTGTAGTACACTTTCTTAGATCCGGCCCAGCGGAAATGAGGCCAGCAGAGAACAGGTAGGAAGTATACTGTTTTCTAGAGCTGTTCTGATCCAGAAGCTGGGACATGGCTTAGTAAGAAAGATGGGGAAAGGTATCAGTGACAAGTAACTAGAGCTTGTGGGGGCAGCCCCTTCTACAGTGGGCACGACTGTAAGTGCTGTGATGTCTTTTCTACCATGCTTTTGGCATCCTGAGCATTTGCAGGAACCAAAAGATTGGTGACAGTGGGAATGGCAGCCTGGGTGACTGGATCAATCTACAGAGCCTCAGCTGGATTGTTAAACATCAAACAGCTTCTTGCCTGTCAAGTACATCGTCCTGAAAAAAAAGTTATTTTTTGTTCATTTACTGGAATCCTCCTACCCATTAGCATCACATTGGCATCGAGTCTAAGATGACGGTTGGACTAGATGATCTCAGAGGTCTTTTCCAACCTTAATGATTCTATGGTATTCCTAGCCTGAAATCCTGTCAGAATTGCTATAACAAGGCAAAATAGTCACACCAATATCAGAGCTCCACCTTTCTCCTTTTTGTTCTTGTAAGCCATCCTTGAACCTTGATCCTGTGCAGTCACTCTTCCAGTCATTTTTATAGTCAGTGCTGTTGACAAGTTGAAGTATCCCAGGGACAGCTGTGATCCACAGCCTACTTGGGACACTGAAGAAGAGTGCTGCATAGTGGAGGAGCATGTGAGGTATCTTTGATAGACACTCTGGACACGCAAAGAAGCTGAACTTGTCTGTGCTAGCACAGAGGGCTATCATCCAGTTACCTCGACTTCAGGCTAGAAAAAGGTATTTCAATAAAGAGATTGGACATTTGGGGTTAGCAGCAAAGCCATGTGGGAAAGCATCATGTCAGACAGCAATGCGCTACAGTGTAACTTCTTTGGAAGATAAATTAATTCCTGTTTCTGCAAGAATGAAAATTCCCCAGAAATGTTGACAATGACATCCTTATAAAGGATGGGGCCTTATACATGCTGATCTTTTAATAGTGATGCAGGCTGTTTTGTACTGGTATGAATTGGCCATATAGACAAAATCTTGATGTCACAAAATGTGTGTGTAAAAAGGGAGATGGGGGGAAGCAGTCATATTGCAAGATGCATCTCAATTTTAAACCAAAACAAATGTGTTTGAACAGTTTTTCCTAGTCTGTCAAGGAGTTTCAGACCCTAAAGGTATCTGAGCCTGTTCCCTTTCTCCTTAGGTACAATCACTAATCTCACTCACTACTTTTTTTCCAAAGATGCAACCTACTTACCTACCACATAAAATGCAGAAACTCATATTATCACAGTTCAGCTTTAGAGATTTACATTAGAATCAGTGAACCTTGTTTTAGCACAATATATATGGTGAGCAATACAGTGAGCGAAGACTGGGTTTATTCCCCAGATAAGTCATTTATTTCTTTCCTCAAAGAAAAATCCAATATCCTGAGATCAGATGCATATTGAGGCTTTGGTAGAAGAAAAAAAAAAAACCCAGACTTAGGTTGGATTAACGTGTTCAAATTGGACACTCACTATCTGTATTCTCTGCAGAGCTGACTCGGTACATATTGCTTACTGTATACCACATATGAGACTGGCTTAAACATTTTCCTTGAAGAGGTATGTGGCCTGAACTTATTTACCTAGGAAATAATTTATGAAACCTTGTAATTCGTTTCATGTCAAAATTTTATTGTCATATTGTTTAATGCATTTGTTGACTATGAATTTCAGAGATTCAGGCCATAAAACAGATGTAAATATCACCAGAAAGTCTGTGTATGTTCAAACCCCTCAATAAACAATTTAGGAAACTGGTAGATATTACAGTATTATTCTTTTTTTCTTTTTAATCAATAATGTCTAAAGATTGTTATAGTCATTTTATTGCAAGGAGATCAGGGAGGACATTTTAAATGGTCACAATGGCATTTCTAACTGGTTATTTTTTTTCTTTGCCAACCATCTGCCAAAATCTGGAATTATTCAGTTTTTTACTCTTCGGGCAAAATGCTGAAATGGAAAAACTCATATTTTAGTAAGCGTGAGACAGAGGCACTATTACTGTATTTTTTAGCCAGTTCTGCACCCATGTTTCCAAGTCCCATGATGATCAGCAGCCTTGCCATGTCCATGGCATCCATCCCCTCTCCATGCCCCTCTCAGCTGGTTACAGTTCACACCCCCTCTATGGATTTCCTTCTAAAGCACTTACACAGCTGCCACAACAGGGCACTTCAGGGCTTCTGTGGGGTCTGACCCAAACTGATTACTCTGTGGCATGGGCTCTCTACGACTCAACCAAGTGTGAAACCCAGACCTCAAGTCTGGGTTTCACAATCACAAGATTGTCTCTTATCTGTCAAACTCTGGTGAATTATTCAAACTTGAGATTCCTTTATGGGCCTGATTTAATTTAGGATACTTTGGGTTAAAAAAAAGAAAATGTCTTTTATCTTTACCTTATATATAATGTTTGGCAAAATATAGGAACCATTCAGTGGCGGTATACTAAGAGCATTCTGTAATAATAAAAGCAGCGTTAGGGTGCATGTTATCAGAATTAACATGGGAGCCCAGTCATCTGGCCATGGTCAAGACCTCCACTCTGCTAAAGTGCTAACAAAAAGA
The DNA here is from genome assembly GCA_013400535.1 of Scopus umbretta. NCBI lineage: Eukaryota > Metazoa > Chordata > Aves > Pelecaniformes > Scopidae > Scopus > Scopus umbretta. Next base: position 5,059 of record VZTL01029243.1, read on the forward strand.
TGTCCCACATGTCAGGTTATCTACAATCTCACTTAGAGACAACAAATTGATGTATATTGCTGACTAGAGATTGTAGAGATAATGCAGTCCTATGTGGTCAGTACAATATGCAGTGGCCTCAGCAACTTAACTACTGCTGAATTTTTTTTAGCAGGGAGGAGGTCAGTCACAGGTCTCAGAGCAGAGGGGATGGGAAGGAGGTCACCTACCCAGAGGTATGGCAATGAGGTCTGCACCACACAGAAAGACACACAAAAATGTCGCTTGAAATACTGACTTTAACCTTCAAAAAAATTCTTTCTTAAGCAATAGCTGGCCCAGGAGTGGCCTTAGGGTGCATTCAGACACAAACAGTTGCATGGGGTGCCGTGGCAGAGATGCTGTGCTTAGGTGTAAACTCCCACCTCTGCTCCTGCCAGGGACTGGGCAAATGGTTCCTGTGGGCAGCAGCAGTTTGAAGACCACATGCCTTCAGGAGAATATAATCTTAAATGACTTCTCCTCTTTTTCTTTTTCTTTTTTTCTTTTGGTGTTGAAAGATCCTTCTTATCCAAGGGAACACGCGTGTAAAGAGGCGCATGCTGGAACCTGAACTGCAGGTATTTTATTGAGGGCACCGTCTCAGTTGGGTTGGCGCTAGTTACAGTTTCACCCTTTTGCTCAGTGGTTTTATTTATAAATAACATTATACTGGAGGGGAGAGAGCAGAGGATATCAGCACATATGGTATGTCACATCCCCTACTGCTTGGAGATCCCTGAAATGCTTAGGTACAACAGGGCATGCTTAGGGCTCTGAAAATCTTGCCTTTTGTTATTTTAAGCCAGACCCTTAACATTATTTTAATGGAGTTGTTTTGAATTTAATTATGCATCTGTTGTATAAAACACTTACAATAAATACCCCTAGTTACTGCTCCTTAAAATCCCTTTCTTTCCAATATTGACTGCTCTAATTTACTTTTATGCAAACAGCCTAGTCAGATTTAATAAAATGTCTTAGTAGCATGTTTAATGACATCATTCCCCCTAGGGACAGTTGGGAAAATGACCTTCCATTTTACGAAAGAAGAGGATTAATTTTTATTGTCTGCCCCAGTTAATGCGTGTTTAGACATAAAGGCCCGATCAATATGACAGAGAGTATAGTGATTTTACTCACAGTAGTTTCTAAATGGACATTTCTTACTAATCCATTTTTATAAATCACTTTAAAGGCCTTATTGATCTTTAATTGGGAGTTACACCTAATCACTCGACTGCAACGCATGGCTAGTTTGAAACATTTTAACCCTTTCCACACAACTCTTTAAAATTCATATCACGAGAACTTTTGCCCTCTCCTCCCCTTCAATACACATTATGTAGCATCTTTAATTCCCAAACAGATCTTACCCACACCATCACACATCAGAGAAACCAAATACTGTGGAAAAGGTTATATCAAAAACCATCAAGAGACAATACTGCATGTGGTGTGTCAAAAATATGCCCATATATAACTAGGGGGGAAAAGCGTATTTCTTTGGACTTCTAAAATACAAATGCACAAAGCAAATACATACAGTGGAAAACAGGGAGCTACACTATATGACAGGCTTCTTTTCCATCTCTGACTTCACCGAGTTTATAATCATCATTGTTAACTCTTCCTTTCTTTTATTAAAGATCAAGTCATGCTGTAAAAGTGTTTGAACAAGCATACGAACATGTTTGAACCAACATATTGACTTGTGGAGAAAGTTCAGTGAAATTTAGAAACTTGTAAGTGGATCTTGGAATTTTGGATTGTTCCTAGGATATAGTTCCTAGGATATGTAGTCCTAGGATTCAGAATAGATTCTGGTTCTTTCAATTAACATAACTCACTGTTCTTGTGTGATGCATGTGTGTCTGTATGTGTTTGTGGATGTATGGGGGTAGGACATGTATACACGTACCCTACTATATAATATTATAAAATATATCAGTACGTGCACAATAAAAAAAAATAAGCTCAACACATTCATAAGTTTTTAAATGGTATTTTTACATCCTTTCAAAAGTTTTGAAGAAAACTGAACCCCGAGATTTTCCTCCTTTCTGACCAAAACATTCTTTTGAAGGGAACAGTACCTCATGATTTATACAAATGTACTAGTGTAATTGTATGATAATATTTATACTCATAGACCAGAAAAATGTCTTCATCTATTTTTACCATCTAGCATTTTGTGAATGATTTTTGAAAGAACCTTTGCAGTTGTGGAGTAGACAGCACTGGATTGGAACCTTTTTTATTACTTATTTAGTTACACAAATGGAAAACATTATCATAAAATGTTAAACTTCCGTGGTTACTGCATTCATATAGATTTCTTGATAATGGCTGAATTAATTTTAAAAATATTTAAGAAAACGTCCTCCTTGACTGAGACTTCCCAAGCCAAGAAAACCCACAAATGCACTACTTTGCAATCACAATGTTTACATTATTATCACATCAGTAATAAGATCCTTTCTCTAGTACACTAAAACACAATCTTCAGAGAGAGAGTTAGCAAGAAAGGAATTTGGAAATAAGTATTAAAGGCCACTGGATAAATTTCATCTGTTTAATTGCTACAATTTCTGAGTTTCCACCATGGTCTTCTATAGGATTTTCTGTTCATCAAGGATCAGAACAAAGACTAACACAGAACACTTGCCTAGGGCTTTTGTCTGTAACTGGAACAACCTGGAACTACATTGTTCTCTTAACAAGTTCAAAGACCTTTCAACTGAAAGGCTAATGGATACATCTGGGGAAAACCCAGTAATGATAAAGATGGCTTTTAATATTTCAAAACTGCCTCTAAACAAATAATTGTCTACTATACTCTGCTACCATTTCAGGTAAGTATAGCTATTTTCCAGTTAAAAAGTACATAGTTCCATAAGCTTCTAGAAGCAGAAAAAAGAAAATTCCAATTATTTTTTTCTCATTTTTCAATTTATGTTGTTTTTCCTTCCTTTAAAAGAAGATGGGGTGGAAAAAAAAAAAGAGGAAGGTGATTCAGGTACAACTCTGGAAAGCTACTGAAAAGCTTCTGCCCTGCAGCATCACATGTGCCCCTTTTATCCCAGAAAAATAACCAGATGCTAGATTGAGCTTGTAAAGCTGAAGCTGAAAGAGTGAAAGACACACTACCAGTTTGAAAACTGGAGTAGACTATGTGATAGCTTTTAGCTACGATTCTGATCTGTCATTTAGGAGTATCTATTTTTGAACACACTTGCTAAGCTAATTTCAGAGGTAAATACTTCTGAATATATTTTGTGAGTTAAATGGAAGAGCTTGAAGTGTATATGATCCTGCACCAGAGAAGGGAATGTCTCATGTCTAACCATAATGATAAATTCCTAACCTTTTGCAGAAGACAAACCCAAATCTGACCATTTAAGAATGGTAAAAGGTGAGTAGGATTTAAGCTGGATGTGAGCTGCAAATATTCCTGGAGCTGGCTACATATACAGGGGTGGCGATTTCCCATCTAGAAACTGGACAAATTCTGGCCTCCTTTAGAAACCACTTCAGAATAACCCTAGATGCCTAGTGGTCTACCTCTCATTTGAGCAGCCGGTAATTTTGTGAAAAAGAAGGGTGTAATCTAACTGATAACTTACGCAAGACCAGGAGTCATTAGGACTTTACTTTCAGCACAGTGAAGACTTCACCTGTATGAAAAGTGCAGCCAGCGTTCAGCTGAAACATAAACAGCAGCAGTTTCTACTGCGGAGAGGGAGCCTGGGTTGGAGGAAGAGGGAGGTGCAGAACTCAGCTCAGATGCTTAAGTGATGGGATCACATATGCTATTCAAGAGGAGAGAATGGAGTGGAAATGCTGGTCCCAAACTTTAACCAGATCTAAGCACTTGGAAAGTGGCTTGAAACATGATTACTAGATGAACTGAAGCTTCCTGTACTGGAATCAGTTATTTCTTTTGCCTTTGGCTGTTATGAGGTGACAATTCATATGACTAGTAACTAGCAGGTGTTTTTTTCTTCTCCTGGACTCAGAGTTGTAAATAACTGAACAGGAACATGATTCTGCAAGGTTTTTTTACTAGTATAACAAAAGCATGGGAGTAATAATTGATTTATAAGACAAACACTAAATAATGAAATCTAAAGTGGAAATGCATGTGGCAGCACCCTTGGACTCTGAAGAAAAGTAAGGTCATGCCCCAGGCTGTCTTCCCCTTCATCAGGGTACCTTTTCAGTTTATGTAACTTGGGATATAGTCTTAAACTCTTTTAAAACTTGGTAAAAGAAAGCAATATTGTCACAATGAGGAATGGATGTCATGTTCTTATTTATTCAGCTTTTGTTTCCTGTTACTTTTAGTTTCTCATTGCTCCTTTCCTGTGGGAATCAAGCAAATTTGGATTTTTTTTTCCAAAGGTTACATAGAGATCTGCAGTATACCTCAACAGGAACAATCAGCAACTCAGAAGATTGGACTAATACTTGTTTATAAACCAAAGGAAAATATAACAGCTGGGGAAAAAGAAGGAGAAGGGCAATAAGGGGCGGGGGGTGGGGGGAGGAAAAAGATTGCAGAAAAGATTTCTGTATGTGCATACATGTAGAGAGTAGAGAGTGGTTTTCATGCTGATGAGCAAATACAGGATTAAGAAGTATTTTGATCAGGAATTGTCATTCTGTGGGATTCAGAAAGCATAGTTATGTCATTAGGTAACAATCTATAATTAACTCATTCAAGTATCTGTGAAGGACATGGCTGAGCCAAGGACAGGAACAGCTATTCCACCCACATGTTCAAATAAAAGCAAACAAAAGTTCTTGCTGTCTGTCACCATAGTCAGAACCTTCACAAAAGCTGGTTGATGTGCAGTTATTATTCTGGACATTATCTCTTGCTAGAAAGACTGAGTGAAAAACCTTTATTTCCCTGCACAGAAAATGCTGTATTTTAATGGAAATATGCAAGTTTAATAACTGGCCAGCAAAATTTACATATAAAACAACAAAAAAATCAAATAATATTTTAAAAATCTTCATTTCAAATGTTCTTAACTGTGAGAGAGAAGTAAGACACTTTGGCAGTGCTACTTTAACTCCTGACATGGCAGTCAAAAGAGAACAGCAGAGCTGGTTGGCAACCATCCTGTTATTAACCACTTCAGCAATAGCACAGATCCCAGCATTGCTTCATACTCTTTGTTAGAATGCATGTCATAAAACATGGTCAGGAGATGGGAAGAAATGACAACAGGACAGCTTTGAAAAATATGCACATTATTCAGGTGTATTAAATGGATACAATGAAACATTAATCATGCTTTTCTTCTCCTGTTCATTTTTAATCATCACAGATTTACAAGGTTGGTTGTAGTGTTCTCCAATTTTTACAAAAATATTTTCTTTTTTTTCTAAATGCTTTTTTCTGAAGCGTTCCCAAAGTTTATTTTAATTAAAATATAGTTATTGGCTAAAGATTAATAACTTAATTCTTTTATTATATATGTAGAGGTAGATCATAATTGGCCATTAAATTCAAATAAATCGTTGCAGATTTACACTGATATGACTGAAAGAAAAATTTGGCTCATGGTTCCCAGTTATTACTCCCACAGCCTTACTGACTTACAGTAAGGGTGTAAATGAGAACATAATTTAGCCCAACTTATGCAATTATGGATACTAATTCCCCAAGGATAAATTTTGATTTGAGGACAGTTTATTCTAAGTGACTCTCGCTAGTCCAGCATGATGTGATTTATGTGATGTGGGAGAGAGGGAGCAGGAGAAAAAGAAAGAAGGAAAGAAGGAAAGAAAGAGAGAAAGAGAGAAGAGGGGGACAGGAGAGAGATAAAGTGATAAAGAGATAGAGAAAGAGAAAGAGATAGAGAAAGAGAAAGAGATAGAGAAAGAGAAAGAGATAGAGAAAGAGAAAGAGATAGAGAAAGAGAAAGAGATAGAGAAAGAGAAAGAGATAGAGAAAGAGAAAGAGATAGAGAAAGAAGGGAAGGGAAGGGAAGGCAAGGCAAGGCAAGGAAAGGAAAGGAAAGGAGAAAAAAAGAGGAGAGAGAGAAAGAGAAAAGGGGAGAAGAATGAAAGAAAGAGTAAGAGACAGAACAAGGGAAAGAACAAGAGAAAGAACAAGAAAAAGAAAGCAAGAAGGTGAGAAAGAGAAAGAGAAAGAGAAAGAGAAAGAGAAAGAGAAAGAGAAAGAGAAAGAGAAAGAGAAAGAGAAAGAGAAAGAGAAAGAGAAAGAGAAAGAGAAAGAGAAAGAGAAAGAGAAAGAGAAAGAAAGAAAGAAAGAAAGAGAGAGAGAGAGATGGACACTCATAACAAAGATCTCTAATGTTATTAGTTAAAAACCAATTTAACTGTAAACTTTAATTCATCTACTAAATGTCATGCACTACTGGATATACCAGCAGTTTCCTTAGCCCTCCTTGTTATTAATACTTGCTTAGCTGCAGTGGAAATTAGAAGGTCTGTAATAATACCCTTCCAAAAACACTTGAGATGAAAATTCTGGTTTGAAATTTACTGAGAACTCTATTACTGTAGTAACAAGTTATATAAAAGGCAAATGTTAGGATAGAAGCCTTTCATTTAGACCAGCTTATTTTTGACATTATATGTATTCTACTTTTTTCAGAAGTGTTAGAGTCATTGAATTTGACCAGTATGCAATCCACTGCTAAAGAACACATTACTGTAGGGTTTCTTTTATTTTGAAACCATTTAATTTCCTTAATATCCAGAATCTTTGTGCAGCACTTGCCATAAGCTTTGTCACGTCACTGCTTTGTCAAACATGAACCAAACAGTTCTATGGGTAGAACGTCCTCTGAGATGTATACATGCAACCCTGGATAGCTTAGTTTCTTTCTGAAAATGTAATTGAAAGTCACTTAAATTATTCTACGCACATTGCGTTTTCCTGTCCAAAAATGGTATTGTAGGCTTTGCAGGCACAAAGGAGAAAACCTTTTGTATACATGTGTTTTGGGGGGGAGACAAACTGTGACTGAGAAAGCAGCTTGGAAGTTGAAGAAAGAGGAATAACTGAGATGACATTTTGGCTCAAAAAGGGAAGAATTTTTAACCCATTTTCCTCAAACTCAGCATTGTCAGACTCTTTCACTTGTATAAGAAGATTCCCAGCTCCTCATCTAAAACTGTGTAGGCATTAAAAACAAAACAAATTAACAAAAAAAGAACAATAAATAGTACTGTTATTTCTTTTATAAGCAATTCAAAAAAATAATTTTATGATTAAATTTTCAGAAGGGTAGCAGACTAAAAATCACAAGAGGAGAGGAGAGGAGAGG
>VZTL01029244.1:0-20367 GCA_013400535.1 Scopus umbretta
CCTGGTATTCTATGATACTATGAAAAAGAGGAGTCAGAAACATTGCAGAGGTCTCTGACCTCCTCTGGGAGGAGCATTCTCCACTGGGAAAGATGTGTTTTGCCCATAAACAATGCTGCAGAAAATTCAGCCAAGAACAATGGCATCTGCGTAGGCTTTCAAGAAGACAGCCTATGAGCGGGATGAGAACTAAGATTCTTCCCTTGAACTCTATTCCTTCACCACTAACATTTTGCAGCTGTCTTTGAAAAGGTGAAATGATCCACAACAGTTTAAAATAGGGGCCCTGGTGATTTATATTATTTTGGGGAAATAATTTATCCTAAAGGCAAGCGGGCAGATTTGTTTGGCCAATCACTGCCAAATTGCTTACTGTAATGAGTGGGGTGAGGGTAGTGTACAGCAGCTGATGACACATCTCTGTGCACTGCAGCTTGCACAACTGCTTGAGGTTTTGTGCAGCTGATGAGTGCAATAGGAGCTCACAAGCATAAGCAGAGCCTCATGGCACAGCTGGTGATGGATTATTATGGCAATTCTGAACTTGTGACCTATCCAGAGAAGCCAGATCTCATCCTGCTGCTTAGACTGGCAGGTTTCTTGGTGAGGCTTTCTGCTCTGTTTCTTTCCTGTCCTCCATATCACAGCACATCTCATCTCCCCAAGTTTTTGGCTCAGTATATCTTACAATAGCCGGTCACCCCTTTTGCACTGGGTTTCATGTGGAAGTTACTTCCCACACACACCAGACTGCAAAGTCCCCTGTCATACCGTGTGCACAGCTTATCCAGCTCTCAAACCCAGAAAATGGAGAAAGCGTACTTCACTTGGTGAGATGCTAACCGCCACCCGAGCAGTGCAGTTTGCTTGTCTGAGAGCAAGCCACTATATTTCATACGTGTGTAAACCTGTGAAAGATAAATCTGAGTCAAAGCCTACCTGCCGAAGCACCTCAGCACTGGCTCACTCCAGTCTTCCCTTGCTGCAGTCCCACCTGCTCTTGCTGCCTGCGGCACTGCCCATGTCTGAGACTGCCTGCCCATAGTGCCAGACTGCAGTACTGCTGTCATCCCCTTTGTACCAGCTGAAGGGTCTGGACCTTCCTTGGGTGGAGTTTTCACTGTCTGTATGTCCATCTTCACTGCGTGTCTGCAGACAAACACCACTGACTGCAGTATTTTACCGTACCAACGTCTATCGTGTCGTGCTCTGAGCTCTCTTCTCCCTTTGCATTTATATTTTCTCAAAAAAAACGGGGCATGCCCTTTCCTTTCTTCCTTCCAGTTTTGTACCGTCTGCAAAAAAATCACAGAGATTCTGGCAGTGGAGTTTCTACAGTCTCTGCCACAACGCCAGCATCCTTCGCTGGACAAACTATCTGCTCCCAGGAAAATGAGACACGGCCTTTTTGCAGCTCCAGCCTTGGTCATTCCTGTGGAGAGCTCAAAGTTGGAGCCTGGAAGGCATCACTGTAGAGGGGCACAAGTTAACCCCTGCAGTGTCCCCAGAGACTCCAAGTCTGTGCAGGTGCGCACACATGGGTTTGTGTGTGTCTCTGTGTGTACGTGTGCACGCACACACACAAACACATTCCCTTTTACTTCCAGCAGAGTGATACAGGTAAAGCCCTGGCCATACCTACATCACTGCATTTTCAGGTCTGTCAACAAGCTGTTTTACTTGTCGCCTGGCCCCAAGCACCCCTCACCCTCTCATGGCCCACGGTGTGCCATTCCACTCATGGTTTCTTTGAGTGGGTTTGTGGGTTTATGCTAGCCAAGGCCCTCAGGCTTTCTGCATTCCACAGGCACCAGGACAGTGTTTGTGTGAAATACTGAGAGGCTTTTGGGGGCATGCTGGAGGGGTAAAACTTCTCTCCTGTCCCTGTCTTTCATTTGCCCTAGAGGATCAGAGATTGTTGGCTGGAAGGAACAGAACAGAAAGGGGAAACTCTGGCTTTTTAGGGGGTGGTGCACAGCGTGTATATGACATGGTCCGATGGGTAAATTTTCTGGACGGTAATGCTTGGCATAAAGGTACAGATGACTGCTGTACAGACAGATCTGAAAAAAAGAGTAGGTTCAGGTAGGCTTGCCTCTCCGTGCCAGGTGGCTATACGTGGCTCGGTTCATACCTCACCAGCAGCTGCTATTGCAGAGGCTTGGAGAAAAGATGGGTGAAGCAAGTCTACCATCTTGGTTTGCATGGAGGTTGACCCAGTACATACACCCATAGGCTACCACTCAAACTGCTCAGGGGACGGTCTCATGGAGTGGTCTAGGTGACACCAGGACTGCTGGGGCCTAAGGGGTTCACCTTTCTCAATGAGGGGAAGAGTATTTTTGCTCACGACTTAGAAGAGCTCCAAACTAGGTCCAAAGGGGGGAAACAGATAAAATCCAACTTACTGGTGATAAACTACGGGGTGGTGTGGCAATGTTTGAGGGCCAGTGCACGAGCGAGGGCTTTCACTCTGCTCCATGATGCATGGAGTACATTACTGCATTGCTGCAGCTGAGTGGGGGACTGTTGTGAGCCTCTGGTGGTACAGTCACCCGGGGCCATGGCACAAGCCACCCACACACACCTTCCCTGCCTGGGGGAGAGGCAGGAGCAACAGCCTGCACTCTGCAGCATCCATGCGCAGTCACCATCTTCTGCAAGACAGCCTGGACCTGACTGCGCTCTTGTTGCACACCCAGAGCCAGGCACTGAGCCAGCACAGGCAGCAGGGTATGGTGGTGTGCTCCTGGTGCCTCGCGCCACGCTGTCGCGCACTGCCACCGGTGAGCCCCGAGCACCAACAGCACCGCTGCTCCCGTGGCCTGCCCCCACGGAGCCTCACAGCTGCTCTGCCGCCACGCAGGAGCACACAACACGAACTGTGCCTTCAGGGGCTGGGAAGACCGGGCCCAGGACGCTACAAAACAGTTGGGCTGATGACAGTCCCTCCTTCTTTCAGGGTCAATTCTTTACGGAGGCCGTATTCCGGACGCAGACGCAGCACCTGCGCAGAGCCTGGCTCAGCAGTGCCTGGACATCACAGCCCTGGTCTTCTCTGAACCCCAGAGCCTCCTTATCCCCCTCCAGGGCTGCCTCAACGCAGGTAAGAAGGCGCACTTACCTAGGGATGCTGGGCAGCACATGTACTTGGGGAAAGGGAAGGCTGGGAAAACGTGTCCTCTCCTAGCACCAATGGCCCTTCACGGCAGAGGGACGGAGACCTAGCCTCCACAGGCTGGAGGAAAGACACAGGGCCACAGGCCTGCACCCGCCTGCCTCCAGGCCTGCCCGAGGATGAGGTGACCGCAGAGATCCAGACGTGCATCCAGCAGCTCAGCAGCCCAGCAGAGCCATCCTCCTCCAGAGCAGTCCGGGGCTTGCAGGAGTTGCTGCTGGCAGCCCAGAGCTGCACCCTGCTATCCCATCTCCTCCACTCCCAGCACGCCTGGGAGCCCCGCCAGTCCCTGGTCAGCCAGCAAGCAGCCCTGAGGCTTCTAGCAGAATGGGGCCTTGCACTGCTGTCGAGGCTGCAGGAGGACCTACAGACACAAGGACAGGAGGCAGCAGCATCTGCTACATGGACAATTTTGGCCCAAGTCCTGACCCTTGCATCAGCTTGCTGGAGGAGCGTGGAAGTTTCCTGGCTCCACTGCACCAAGTGGAAAAGGTCCTCAGCTGTCTGCAGGGTGGCCTGAGGGAGGGGGGCCTGCCAGTCACCGTGCTGCTCTGCTGTCCTGCGAGCACTGCAGCGAGGAGCAAGGATGCCTGCCATGGCTGTGGCTGCGCTGTACCCTGCAGGGCCACAGGTCCCAGGGAAGCGGCTGGAAATGCTACAGCTGCTGCCGGCTGCTATGCGCCTATCTGGGTGCAACGCCAGAGCAGCCTGTGCTGCCTTCCCCCACTCTCTGCCTTCCAGCACCCAGCAAGATCTCCCCAGCGCTCTGTGCTCAGCACCTCATGCACATTGCCAGCCTGCTACCGTGCCCGAAACAAAGAAGCTGGAGTCCACAGGCTATGGGACTCCAGGCCAAGGGCACTCCACCAGACAAGGGCATGTATGTGCAGGAAGAGAGTGCCGGTCTCTGAGGTCAGTGACTCTAAGGAAAGCCTGTGCCCTTCCTACTTTTGCCTGGAATCAAACAGGACGGGCTGTGGCCACCAACTGCTCCCCCAGAAGAGATAAGCTCCAGGAAGGAAGGGCTCAGGGAACAGCAGGGGTGGAGAAGAAGGCCCCAGGTACAGAAATAAATCGATATATTAGTGTGTACAAAACATGCTGCTTCCTCTGTACAGTGCCCCAGCCGGGCACAGGCTCCCCACAGGGAGTTCACACATATATAAATAAGGCCCAGACAGCTGCAAACAGTATTTACAGCCCGCGGGGGGCTAGCGCCTGCTCCGGGGCCAGCCCCACCAAGACCAGCTGCTACACCCAGCCCGCGGGATCCTCTATCCCAGCCTGGACTGGCCAGGTTCATTTCAGGTCCACATCAAAGTCCAGCACCAGCAGCTTGGTCTCCTCCGTGCCATTGCGGCTGCCCACTGCACACACGAGTTTGGTGTTGGAGGCGCGGATGCGCCACACTACGCCCCCACTGCCCCCACTCTCCAGTGCAACCAGGTTGCGCACAAACTCGCCCGTCTTGAGATCCCAGAGCTTGACAGTACCATCATCTGAGCTGGTCACCACAAACTTGGAGCTGAACTGTAGGCAGGTCACGGCACTCTGGTGCTTGCTGGGCCCTGGAAGCAGAGGGTGTCTGTTAGTCCTGCCATGCTCCCGCCTCCAACCCCAGGCTCTTCAGGAGCAACATCTGTCCTGGCCCTGCCATGTCTGGCAGCTAGGAGCAAATATGAGCCCTCTGCAACACCCCTAGTGAGGGGAGCTGTTCCATCCTCCTGCACTCACCCTGCAGCGTTTGCAGGCACTGGCCCGTCTTGATGTCCCAGATCTTGACTGTGGAGTCAGCATTGCCAGATACAAGGATGTTGTCACGTAACTCCATGCCACTTGTGAGGGACTGGTGACCCATAAGAGTGTGTAGGCAGTTTCCACTCTCTACATCCCACACTCGAATCGACGTGTCTAGAGAGCCACTCACGATGTGCGTCCCATCAAACTGCCCAGAGAGACACAGATCAGCACGGCCTGCCCAGAAAGGGGAGGAACGTTCTTCGCAGTCTGGTGTCAGAGGCTTGGGGCACGGCAGATTAAGCGACGTGCTCATGCACCCTTTGGCTAATCAGGGTGCACGTATGTTTGGCAGTGTCTTCCCTACAGGAAACAGACACAGTGTGTGCATTCCTGCACTGCATGCGTGTGTGGGGATCAGGGTGGAGGGGCAGAGTGTCTCACCTGCAGGGAACAGACACGGCCTGTGTGTCCCTGCAGCACATGCATGCGGTGGGGAGACAGCCTCTTGCTGAAACAAGCATGGCTCGTATCCCTGCAGCACAGGACTGGGAGAGAAGGGGGAGCCAGGGGTATTACCTGCAAGGAGTAGACGCGGTTCGTGTGTCCCTGCAGTGTGTGAGTGCAGCTCTCGCTCTCGGGATCCCACACTTTCACTGTGTAGTCGTATGCACCGCTCACCACCTTGTGCCCATCATACTGCACGCAGCGCACAGCAGCCACGTGCCCCATCAGCACATGCAGACATTGCCCAGTCTCGATGTCCCAGAGGCGCAGAGTGGCGTCCCGTGAGCCACTCACAACCCTGTGGGCAAGGTTGCACTTGGAGCCTGATTGTCGACCTTGCCCAACGGAGATAACCCCGGACACACAAGCGTCCCTGAGGAATAACCCCAGCTTATCCTCCCCAGGGGTACCTCTTCCCACACAGCATCTTCCAGCTACGGATCAGCCCTAGCCCTGACCATCTCTGCACTTTCACCTGCCCTATATCCCACACCAGAGACTGGCCCAGGCCCCTAATGCTTCTACACCTCCCATTTCAGAGACCAGACCAGGCCCCAAACACCATCCCGCCCATACCTGTTCCCATGCAAGTGCATGCAGCGCACTGTGGACGTGTGCCCGTACAGCGTGTGCACACATTCGCCTGTGTCTGCATTCCACACTTTGAGTGTCCGGTCCGTGGAGCCGCTGATGACGATGCTGTCCCTCATCTGGGAAGACCACACACCCCCTGTGTGGCCAACCAGTGTCTGCACACACTGCAAAGAACAAGATGTTCAAGGTCAGGTTGGATGGGGCTTTGAGCAACCTGAAAGCTGAACAACAGCGAAAGGCTGAACAACACAGAAAAACGGAAAAGCAAAGTGTAGGACTTCCACCGGGCAAGGGACTGGTAAGGCAATCCACCTTCCTGCAGAAAGACTCAGGCCCCCGCCACAGAGTCTCCTCCGTGATGATGATCACTTGCTATTCTAAACCCAATTTTGTTTCTTGCCTGTCCTGGATCTCCAGGAGGGTGGTCCACGCTTGCTGACTGCCAGTGAAAGCAAATGTATAGCCAACTCTTGCTCATTTGTTACTGCACCAACAGACTTGTAGCTTAAGACAGCTCTTCCCACTGCTCCTGCAGCCACAGGATCTATCAAATCCTCTCCCCAGCTACACTTTGCCAGAGACAAGATAAACGTACCTAAGAGGCCACTAAGCCTCTCACACCTCCACCCATTCCTGCAGCAATGCAGAGGATCAGCCTGACTCTCAGCATGCCAGCGGAGCAGCCCTATGATTTGGCCATGGACAACAGCTCACCTCCCCAGTGACAGCTGACCACACTTTGAGCGTATTGTCATCTGAGCCACTGACTATCCGATTGCCACAGAACTGCAGGCAGGTAATGACATGGTCATCGTGTCCCTTCAGCACCTGTATGGAGAACAACATGAGTGAGGAGGGAGAGGAGGGCAGTTCAGAGCGCCGGAGCCTGCAGAACCTCGGGCCTCAAAAGCAGCCTTTGAAAATGGGGGGGGAAGCAGAAAGTGCCGAGGGGAAGAACAGATCGGCCCCTGTAACGCCTGCCGCCTCCCTGCTGCTTCTCTGTGGGGCCGCAGCTACAGTAGAAGCCAGGGCGGTGGGGGGGGGGCATGTGGCAGCTACTGCTGGGATACAGTGGGCTACCCGGATTCTCCAAAACATGCATGGACCCTTGTAGCTATTAAGGCCGCACAAGCTATCAAGCTCAGAGCTGACATTCTGTCCTAGATCAAAAACTGGTGGCCATCACCCAGAGCACAAGTAGGACCACCAGCTCCATATTCGACATGGTGGAAGGCAGGCAGTGCACAAACAGCTGTGTACCAGCGGCCACCTCCCCAACACAGTGATGTGGAAAGAAGGTGGCAAAGGCAGGCAATGACCGAGCAACATCTGCAGGCGGGCAGAGATCATGCAGGTTAGGCAGGACCCCAGGGAATGAGGAGGCATGTCAGACACACCTGGCCAAGCCAGAGGGAGGGGGAGCACGAGGGCAAGCGGCAGTTCAGTGTGAAAACAAGCCCAGAGGCACCCTTTGCAGGGAACACATTAAACCTTCTCTCAGCCAGGGCAAGGTACAGGGCAGGCACGCCTGCGGGCAGACGTCCCTGTGGGCAGCGCCCTGGAGAGCTCTGGTCATGGGGGGGCACAGAGACCAGGGTGTTGGGGGGCTCAGGAAAGGGCTGCCTGGTGCCAAGTTCTTGCTGCGGGTGCAGTCCCTGCAGCAATGGCGCCGTGCAGAGCACTGCTGCTCACCTCGGGTGCCGCAGAGGCAGGGGCTTGGAGAAGGGTCTGGGAACGCTGGGGAAGTCTCCAGAGGTGGAGAGCAGCAGGACTGAGGCTGTCACCTAAGAGACTGAGGGAAGGGGTGGCTGGAGCTCTGCTCTCCCTGCCTCCTAGACAGGGACGAGGGGCAGGCAGGGACCTTGGCAGGGAGAGACAAAACCAACACCCAAGTGTTCCGGAACCTTGTACCAGGGAAAAGGCTTGGCTGAGCCCCAGAAGGGCTGTACCGCTCTCTGGGTGCCAAGGTTGGCGACGGCCCTGCCACAGGCGCTCAGAGAAGGGGTGACGGGATGGAAACTCCCACCTCTGGGGTCCAGGGTGACCCTCTTTCTGCTGGCAGAACTGCAGCCCTGTACCACCCACTGTGGCAATCCCCAAGATCGGCTGTGCTGCCACAGCCAGAGCACATGGGAAAGCTCCAAGCAAGCTGTGCTGTGGATCGGCTCCCTACAGGCAGGGACAGGAGTTGCAGGAAGCTGGCACGACCTACAGCTTCAAGGACCTTCACATTCAAATATTTCCAGGCGAATGCCTCTGGCCTGTGACTCCTGAAGACAGGTCAGACGTGTGACTCTTTTCCCGAGGCACTTTGAAAATTCTTAGTGTTGTTCTCATCCTATTGGTCATGGATGTTTTCTCTGCTACTTCCTTCCTGTACCAGCTTCCTACACATCAAAGCTCTAGAGCCTGGTTCTCAGCAAGGACTCCCGAAAGCACCCACCTTGGGGGCTTTAAGTTCCCCGCTGCGCCAATTCATGTCAATTTTGTGCTGCCGCATGAAAGCAAATTTCCAGGGGCTGTACATGAATCCAGGGCTCAGCAGGCGCCGCTTCCGCAGGTTCAAGGGCTCCTCAATGCCTGCAGGAGAAAAACACAGCGGGATGCCTCACAGCACACAGGTGGTCCATGCCCTCACCCCACTGGGGAGCTAAGATGATGCACATCCGTTGGAGCTGTGGGCTACCCCACTGCAGATCCCAGCCGCAATGTGCCACATGCCATACGGAGGAGGGGTCTTTACCTTCTTCGCGGCATTTTTCCCTCCAAAGCAGGTTATCTTCAGCCAAGACCCTCCAGTAGCGACAGGTCTGGGCAGCACGGAGCAGGTCCCGAGGCTCCAGGAACGAGAGGACATAGAGTGCCAGCTGCAGGAGTGGAAGCCGAGTCACACGGGCACAGTGGGCTCTCATGACTGGTAACTGGTGCCCAGCACCAGGGTCAGCCTGTCCCTTGCCTCAACTCACCTCCTTGGGCAGCAGGGAAATGAAGTCTCTCTGGAACTGGGGTTCAATGACCTGCATCATGTACTTGATTTGGGAGGGCTCGCAGCGATCAATGAGCTCATCCAGAGCAAGCAGCTTCTCTGGGCCACTCCACCGCTGAGGACAGGGACATCAGTCACAATGCCTGCACACACAGGCTCTCCTGTGGCTCTGTGCAGAGCCTATGCCCCCACCCCAACCCTAGCAGAGACACCAACCAGCATGAGCAAGACAGGCTGGCCGGGCCTCTGGAGCAGGGCAGGGCTCTGCTGCCTAGATCCCAAGATAGAGAGGAGCCACAGAAACGGGACTGGGAGCTCCACAAGTCAAGAAGTCACATAAGATGGAACACAGGTGCTGTGTGATGGTGGACAAAGCAACACCACTCCAGGACGAAGGGGTGCAAGACGGGCGCTAACATCACTTCTGTGCTCCTTTACTTGAGGCAAAAACTCACTAAAAATCCACCGCAGGACCCAAACCCCTGCCTGTGGTGGGTTTCACGCAGACAGACTCCCTAGGGCTTGGCTCCCCTCCCGCCTGCCCATCAAACCCAAAGCTACTAGGTGCCCTCTGAGGTGAGCCCTTTGGCAAGGCTCCAGAGCCTACCTGGAAGGTGCGGAGCCAGTCCTGCAGCTCAGGCGGAGGGGCAACTGAGGGGATACGTCGGCGTCGTGCCTGGCCTGCTTTGGCATTGCGCAGGTCCCCAAAGGTGGTGGTGGGACTGGGCATGCAGGGACCCAGTGTCCTGGACCACAGCCGAGGAAAGACCAACGCAAAGATGAGACATGCCAATGCTACTCCGGGCCACACTGTGCAAACACTTCTCAGAACAGACATCCCCATAAACCACCAGCTATGAGCCCCCCGCCAAACTAACCCCCTTCCCCATCACTTCCACCAGGACCACAGCTACACATGCAGTCCCCTTAGCCCAGCCTGCTGTACAGAATAACAGAATCACAGACTGGTTGAGGCTGGAGGAACCTCCAGAGGTTGTCTGGTCCAATCCCCTGCTCAAGCAGGACCACCCAGATGGCTTTTGTATCTCTCGAAGGATGGAGACTCCACAACCTGAGCAGGACACCTAGGTGACTGAGGGATGGGACTGGTAGAAAGAGGTCTTCCCACCCCCCAAGTCAACTTGTTACTCAGCATGCAGAGCACTATTCTTACCTGCTGTACTCAGAGCCCTTGCACAGCTTTTTACCAGGGGAAAGGGCCCTGCCATCCAGGCCATTCTCCGACTTCCGCTTCATCTGCAAGGAGAAGGCAAGTTAAAGGAGGCTGGAGCAGAGCCCTCTGCGCGCATTCTGGGTCACTGATTTTCTGCCAAAACTGACAGGGTAGAAGACCCAGCCTAGCAAGTCTTCCAAGTCCACGCTCACGTTGGGGACCTGCAGAGGGAAGCTGAAGGCCCCCTGAGCTCTAGAGATGGCAGAAGAGTTAACTTCTGTTGGAGAAATGGAACTTGGTCCTTCAAAGGAGAATATCAGACCTTGGGAAAAGTCAGCAAAACAGCTGCACAGGGACAAAAACAGTGGCTGAGAAAACCTATCGGTACATCTGCTTGGCCCTTCTCTAGGCACAGTTCAACACGGAGCAGGCAGACCTGCAGCCTGAGCAGGGAACTTTGCATGCCAAAGCCTCCTGGCAGATCAGCCCTACAGGCAGGCCCTAGAGCTGCTCAGCATACCCCACTACACTTGACAGCGACAGGGAGAGCCGTGCTGGGATGTGTGGCAGACCATACCCTGATGTGGTTGCAGCAACATTCTAACTCCGTACAAGAGGCACAGCGTTAACAGGAAATGTGGGGAGAGCGGAGTGGCTACCAGACAGCGCTGGTAGCCACCAGAAAGTGAGCATGGGGCTCCTCCAAGCCAGGTAGGAAGCTGGGGGCTCTCTCCCTCCAGCAACTGACCCGGGCACCAGCTGCAGTCCTGCACTCAGGGCTGGCCAGGGCTTCTCACCACAATTCCCACATCCTGCAGAAGCCTCCCAGAGGCCTTGGCCTGACCACCCCCAGCAGACTCCTGCTGTCCCAGTTCAGGCTCTGCACTACGACACAGGTACCCCAGCGCAGAGCAGGCTGGCTCCGGTGGGGACAGGAATGGCTGGGGAGTGACAGCAGCACTCAGACAGACTGGGACAGTGCCTCCTTCCCCCGGCCCTAACACCCAGACAGGCCGCCGCCAGCTGCAGAGCGCAATCTGCACCACGGAGCTTCCAGCCCAGCCAGCACCCAGCCGACAGCCCCGAGCTCCTCAGCTGGCCCGCAGCGCCCCAGCGTGAATTGGGGGTCCGCAGCGGCAGTGACAGTCAGATGCACACCCTATGCTGCAGGAGCTTGAAGTGCTATGGCAGCCCAAGGCCCACGCTGGCACCACCGCCGTGACAAGCGGTGGGCGCCCGCAGGCTCCGAGGCCACCAGCTACCAAGACAGGCCCACAGGCAACGTGCCAGCGTCCGCGCCTGCCAGAGAGCTACCAACCACACGGGCAGCATCGCTCTTTGGGGCAAAGCCCCTGCCCGAGCCGCGCTCCCAGCAGGCTTACCTTGGGCCGCACGTGACGGAGGAGTCCACCATCCTCTGTCCGCTGCAGGTAGTCTATCCAGCGCTCTCCAATGGTGTAATAGAAATAGACGTTGCTGCCATCCTCCCCTTCCTCGCTGTAGCAGCTCCCCTCTTCCTCCTCTTCCTCCTCCTCCTCCTCCTGCTCCCCGCAGACTGTGGAGCCAACTGGCTCCTGCGCCCCTTGCCCGCTGGAGCTGTCCGCCTCTGGTCCTGTCCCTGGGCTCCCTTTCCCAGGGTGCTCTGGCTCCCAGGGGCCTGAAACATCCTCCTCCTCGGCCACCACCTACAACACAGGGAGAGGCAGGGTCAGGTCTGCAGCAGCTCTGTGCCCCAGCTCTCAGGGTGCCCGGGCTGGGGGACATGCTGGGGAGCTGAGGGGGCTGCCAGTCAGAACAACGGCCCAAGGAATACAAGGGTTTCCCTCTGCAGTACGAAGCGGGGGTGATGAGCTAAGCAGAGCCAAAGATGGGAAGAGGGGAGCAGACCACTGAGATCAGGTGCTCTCTGGGGTCACAAGGCAGCTACGGCCAAGCACAATCCGGAGACAGGTCACCTCCCAGCCCCACAGGGAAGCACAGCTGCGATCGGACCAAATTACGTGGCAGCCGGCAACTCCGCAACTGAGCGGAAAACGCAAACGCTGCAGGAGCACCAGCGGTGCTGAACAATACCAAACCTGCTAGCGCCACCTCCACCTCTGCGCAGCGAGCCACCTCCCTGCCTGCAGCTGGGAAGAGTCCTCTGCCCTCTGCTTGTCAGAGCAGGGAGCAGAGCTGCTGCACGCGTGGGCTGCATTGCCCGGGAGGGACCCCAGCACCCGAAAGGAGGCACACGTTGCACTGCAGCCTTCAGCACGGTGCGGAGGTCTCTGCCCTCCAGCCAATCTGACCGGCGGCAACGAGCACTTGAGAGGTCACGAGTGGCGTGTGCCCATCTAATGCCACCTGCACCTTTCCTCCCCAAAGGAAGCAGCACTGTGAAGACCACCACAAAAAAAAAAAAAAAAAAAAAAGAAAAAAGAAAAAAGAAAAAAGCAGCACTCAGTAGTTACTTGGAAGAAAGAGAACACCACCCCTGTGTCACACAGGAACAAGGAACTGTTTTCCCGTACACCAATAAAACACCTCAATCGGCAGCCCAGGATAACTTCCACCTAAGAGTCCTAGAGAGTAGTACAGATCACCGGCCCACAGTGATTATTTCTGGTAAATCTTGGAATACAGTAGAAACTGCAAAGACCAGGAAAGTACGAAAATTGTGCCAAAACTGAGGAAGGCAGGAGAAAAAAAAAAACGAGTCTTTACATAGCCTGATACCTGGCAACAGAGAGGCCAGTGCAGGATTCAAGGAGTGAAAAATGAATGACACGGACATGCTTTGTACCAGCTGACGAAACTTTATGAAAATAGGTCTTTTCAAATAAAGTTGAGTTTATTCCTTGAAGTTTTACATTTGGTTAAAAAAAGCAATTACATAAATTGCATCAATGAGACATACCCATACACTTCTAAGCGTCTGACCAGGGCACAGGCTTCTGATGAGTACACTGGTATGCCACAACCTCTAAAGGGTTGTTGGATGAGTTGGCTTAGGTCAAGAAACAGCCCATGAACAGATCTCAAAATATACCTGTTAATGGGAAACTGCAGATTTCCTGCTGACAGGCCTAGTGCAAACCCATGAAGGCATATGTGTGTGGAAAATCGCAGTAGCCAGTATTTGTTTTATTTGTAACGTGGAAGTAGATAAAATCTTTTCTGATTACATTTTAAGACTGACACTTGGGTAGGTAGCAGGTACAGGACAGTCACACAGTGTGATCTGCATCACTTTGTACGCTGGGCTTACCCAAATTAAATGCATTTCAATAAACCTAGAGGCAATGTTCTCCATCTAAAGACAGGGAGAGCAGGGCCAGCTAGGGACCAGGGACTGCGCATCCGGTAAAGCAATAACTGGAAAGGATTGAGGGGTCGCACTCAGCACAAGATTCAGGCTCAAAAATCTGAACAGGGAAGAAGAGCAAGCAGGAAAGCAGTACTACCCCCTGTGCTGCCCTATACACTCGAGCCCTGCAATGCCCAATCCACATTTTTAAACAGAATGCTTAAAACTTGAAGATAATGCTCAATCTCCTCCCCCAAATGATTCAAAATCTGTAGAAAATATTTTGTAGGAGAAGAAGAGGAGAGGTGATTGGGTCACAACACAAAAATATACCTGGGGAAAGAAAAATCTAGCTGCTTTATAGGGCTCCTACCAAGTACTGCAACGCTTATTGCGGTTAGGGCTGGGTTTATTTACATTTAGAAATTAGGCCTCAGTGCACACACGCTTAAGCGCCTAACCCTGGACAGATTTCCCAGATCAGAGGCAGGTGGGTCATTTCTTTACACTGCCCAGTTAGACTGGACCCCGTTTGGCAGGTGGGCTTGGAACAGAGTTGGACTCTCAGCCAGAGAGGCAGTGGCCAGATGAGAAGGCACGACACAACAGCCCATCTGGACACACCTTTTCAGGAGGGAGCACTGAACCCAGGCTCCTCAAGCACTTCCTCTGGCATCTAGAACTGGGGGTCACATCTCGGTCTTGGATGACAACAAACCTCGGGACGACGGTCCCAGGGCAGCACAGGGGCAGAACAGTCGCTGACATCTCCCAGGCAGTCAAACACCTTCCAACAACCACCCTCCCCTGCCCGTACAGTGCACTTGAGAGCTCGGCACAGCAGAGCTACTCTTAGGCGAGTGAATTTCCTCAGCCCCACAGACAGCGCCGCAGGAAGATGCACTCCGGAAGAAGTCCCCAGAGCCGAGCTGGGTGCGTGCCAGCCCAAGCAGGCAGCGGGCTGGCCATTGCTCTCCGCGGACGACAGGGTAGAGAGCTTGGCAAAAGACACGGACTCTGGCCTCCTCAGCTGCCGGTCCAGGGGAAGAATCTCTCTCCACACCCAGTTCTGGCCTTCAGTGATGAACAATTAGTGGAACTTAACAACTGTCTGCAGGAGTCCTACGGACAGCTAGCTGCTCTGGGGCAGGGGAGGCAGCAGGAAACCACGAGTGTCCTCTGGGGTCAGAGCATTGTTTCTATCACGGACGCCGGGGCAGATGCATCACAGCAGCTAAAGCAGCTCCTGGCAAGGCTCAGGGGGACACTGCAGCCTCTGGCAGGACACCACAAAGCCAGCTGGGCCCCGAGTATCTCAGCCTCCCCACCAAGATGCTCCCTGAAGCAAGGTGTCACCTTACAGGGAGACTGCAGATTGCCCTCTTGGCTGTTTGAAAGGGCACAACATTCCTTGGGCATCCCCATTCCAGTGCCCAAAGCAGATATGTCTCCTCCCCCCTAAACCTCCTCAGTCCCTCTACCAGATACCACCTCTCCCAGCACAAGATCCTCCTCCCTAATTTCTGCACTGCTGGAGGGAGGATCACCTCCATGCCAGGTAGGTAGGGGAACCCTGCCTTTCTTTTCCTACCTGAGGCACAGGAGCTTTACTGTCCCCCTGCAGACCAGGGCTCACCCTCGCAGCTTCCTCACTGCTTGGCCTCCTCCTGCACGTCATCCGTTGACTGTTCAGCTCCAAGATGCGGGTGGTGATGCCTTTGACATGGAGAAGATCATCGAGTGAGTTGAAGCCCTTCAGTTCCTGTGAGAACAGAAGTAAGACTCAATATGGAGCCGAGAAACCCAGGAACCAGCCTCAAAGCAGGACTGAGCTTACTCACACCCTCCTCAGACAGGCTCTCCTTCCTAGCCGGTACAGACCTACCAGCTTGCATCTCATAACCACCAGCTCCTTTTAGGCCTTCAGGGGAAAGAGGGTCGGGGTGCCACAGCAGGGTGATACCTCTGTACTGCAAGTTCTTGCTACCGCTCCCACCCAAGGGAAGGGATGCCTTCTGCCCAAAACAGCATTCCCATGTAACCCCCACCCCCACTTCCACAAACTTTCCCTGCCCTGAGCGACAACTGTAATGCCTGCAAGGAGCAGGCAACAGCACCAGAGCTACTACTAGCAAGAGGAGCAGCAGCCCAAAAGCAAAGGCTAAAAGCTCAGAAAGGGGAATTGTGCCTTCCAGCTGACTAGTACCAAGACTGGGGGCATTCCCTGGCCCACACAGTCAGTCTTCCTTGTCTGCAGCTCCAGGGAATGGAAACAGCCCCTGCGTCCTGCCAGAGACACACACACACACGTGTGCAAGGCACCCACCATCCCGCAAAATGCCAGGTGAAGTACTGCTCAGCCCCGCACTCAGAACCACAGGTTACCATCAATCATACCTACACCCCGTACAGACTCCAAGCAGCTTCTGCCATAAGCCTAAAGGGCCTAAATCCAACAGGGACAGCCTGGCTGTTACCAAGGGGGCAGGTTCTCAGGGTGGAAAGCACCCCCCCTTTCTGGGTAACACAGGCATCAGGGCCGAGACAAGGTTCCGATCATCTTTTTGAATTCATCATGCATCATTTTAAGGCACTTCTGCTGATTCTCCCCTATAAACGGTTCTACCCGAAAGGGCAGCTCTAGTGATAAAACCCATTTCTGTAAATCCACCCTCACCTGCTCCCATACCAGCAGTCCTTTTGTTTAAATGGCTCTTGCTCTTCCGCCTCCACAGTGTTTACATTCCTGCTGTATTT
The DNA here is from genome assembly GCA_013400535.1 of Scopus umbretta. Lineage (NCBI taxonomy): Eukaryota > Metazoa > Chordata > Aves > Pelecaniformes > Scopidae > Scopus > Scopus umbretta. The sequence continues at coordinate 16,223 of VZTL01029244.1, forward strand.
ATAGCTGGTGACCCTGCCCCTCTCAGCCTCCTCTTTTCCAGGCCAAAAAAAGCCAAGCTCATCTAGTCTCGCCTTGTCAAGCCGGCCTCCCCTTTCCCCAGTTTCTCCTGCCTTGCTTCTCTGCGTGCGTACACGGATGCTGTATTCCAGCCATGATCTCACCAGCTGTTCGTGGCGTTAATGGCAAAAAGGTGGCATTAATCGTCCCGTCTCTGCTAAAACTGCCACGGCAGATACAGCCTAAGATCACACTTACCTTTTTCATGGCTGTGTCACCCTGGTAGCTCAGTCATCCCGAGTGACTACCACACGCAGGCTTTTCTCCTACTCTGTCATTCCCAAATGACAGAGCCAAACAGTCAATCAAGGGGGAGCGGCAGGATTTGCAGCCCGTCGTGACCACACCAGACGGGCTTCTACCCCTCCCTGCTCCCGCCCGTTCCACCCAGGAGCTCATTTTCTTCTGCTCTTAGCATGCAATGTCATCTGCCGCCAGCCCCCGGGGCTCTGCCCCAAACCCCAGAAACCAGGAAACTGCAGAGCCAGGCCGGCCCGCCTGCAGAAGGGAAGAGCTCTCCCCAAGGGGGGCGCGGGCCCAGCCTGCGCCGGGAGGCCCCCGCGCCGGGGAGGCCGCTGCCCTCGCTGCGTGACAGCCCGCAGACCTCGGCAAAGGAGCTCTCTGCGTGGCTTGCGAACAAAAGGCGCCCTCAGCCCCTCACCCAGCGGCAGCCGAGCAAGGCCCCCGCCGGACCCAGGCGCTGCGCCCAGAGACAGCCCTTGGGCCGGGGGCCGGCGGCANGGCCCCGGGACCCCAAACCCCGCACCGCATCCCATCACTGTGGGCCCCGGGACCCCAAACCCCGCACCGTATCCCATCCCTGCAGGCCCCGGGACCCCAAACCCCGCACCGCATCCCATCACTGTGGGCCCCGGGACCCCAAACCCCGCACCGTATCCCATCCCTGCAGGCCCCGGGACCCCAAACCCCGCACCGCATCCCATCACTGTGGGCCCCGGGACCCCAAACCCCGCACCGTATCCCATCCCTGCAGGCCCCGGGACCCCAAACCCCGCACCGCATCCCATCACTGTGGGCCCCGGGACCCCAAACCCCGCACCGTATCCCATCCCTGCAGGCCCCGGGACCCCAAACCCCGCACCGCATCCCATCACTGTGGGCCCCGGGACCCCAAACCCCGCACCGTATCCCATCCCTGCAGGCCCCGGGACCCCAAACCCCGCACCGCATCCCATCACTGTGGGCCCCGGGACCCCAAACCCCGCACCGTATCCCATCCCTGCAGGCCCCGGGACCCCAAACCCCGCACCGCATCCCATCACTGTGGGCCCCGGGACCCCAAACCCCGCACCGTATCCCATCCCTGCAGGCCCCGGGACCCCAAACCCCGCACCGCATCCCATCACTGTGGGCCCCGGGACCCCAAACCCCGCACCGTATCCCATCCCTGCAGGCCCCGGGACCCCAAACCCCGCACCGCATCCCATCACTGTGGGCCCCGGGACCCCAAACCCCGCACCGTATCCCATCCCTGCAGGCCCCGGGACCCCAAACCCCGCACCGCATCCCATCACTGTGGGCCCCGGGACCCCAAACCCCGCACCGTATCCCATCCCTGCAGGCCCCGGGACCCCAAACCCCGCACCGCATCCCATCACTGTGGGCCCCGGGACCCCAAACCCCGCACCGTATCCCATCACTGTGGGCCCTGGGACCCCAAACCCCACACCGCATCCCATCCCTGTGGGCCCAGGGGCCATCAACCCACTCCCAGCCTCCAATGCCACCTCCTGCAGGCCCCACACCACATCCCATGTACCTTGCATCCCCCCTACCCCATCCCAGACTCCGGCAAAACAGCCCCTGGAGGCCCCAGAACCCCCAAACCTCCTACCGGACCCCGGTACCACAAACCCTGTGTGCCCTGGGCCCTCCTAACCCCAGACACTGGCACCACATTCCCTGCATGCCCCAAGTCCCCCATACCCCATCCCAGACCCCAGCACCATGACCCCTGGGTTGCCCCAGGTCCCCTTAACCCCCATACCTCCCATCCTAGACCCCTGCAGGTCCCAGGTCCCCCAGACCTTGTTCCAGACCCCAGCACCACAGCCCCCAAGTCCCTCAAGCCTCCTCCCAGACCTCACAACCATATTCCCTGCATACTGTGGGTCCTCTCCTACCCCCGTATGCTGTCACCACACCTGGGCCTGCTCCCCACCGGCACCAGGCTGGGCCCCAGGTTCCCAGCTACCACCACACTCCGTCCTAGACCCCTGCACCACAGCCCCCACAGGACCCAGTGTCCCCAGACCACCTCTCAGACCCCAGTACCACAATCCCTGTGCACCCTGGGTCCCCCAAACCCCCATATGCTGTCACCACCCCCAAGCCCACTCCCCACCAGCACCAGGCTGAACTGTGCTGCCCTGCCCCTGGAGCAGGAAGGGTGGTCTCTGGCTGCCAGGGACCGCGGGCTGCTTCTCAGGGTTCCCTGGTTCCAGAGGCCCAGTGCACTCAGTGCCCAGCACAGGGCACACCTAAGGACACACCTTGGAGACGCTTTTGAAGCCCAGCTGACCCATGGCATTCATGAAGGCTCGGATGTCTTCAAAGCGGCTGGCTACCTCAGCCACCATCAGGGTACCCCTGCAGAACACCCCAGCCCTGAGCGGTGGCAGTGCAGGCACCTCCTGGGGCACAGCCCCGTGCCTCAGCTCCTCACTGCCCACCCGAAGGCCAGCTGCCCCGCACCAGCCCGGCACGCACGTCTCTGCCTACCCCTGCTTCAGCACGCGGTTGGCCTCTTCCAGGATCTCCTGCAGGTTGGTGCCCATCAGTGCCAGGCAGAACACCGCAACATCCACCGACTCGGCTGCCAAAGGCACCTGCCAGACACCAACCAGGATGCCCGCCCCAGGAGGAAGAGGAGGATGGCAAGGGGGCTGGGGCAGCCCTTCTGCGCTTTGCTGCTCCCCAGCCTCTTGGATTCAACTGAGCGTATTCTCTGGGGAGCCTGCAGACAGAGCTGCTCCGGTTTTCCGAACAGACATGTGCTCCCTCTCGCACAGGGGACCCTCAGGATCCCTGACCACCCTCTCCTGTCCCCCACAATCGCCTCCCCAACCCACGCCCCTGCAACCTGCCGGGAAGCGTCAAGCCCGCCTCGCCAGCCCCCACCAACACCTTGGTGGGTGCGGTGCATGTGATGCCGATGTGCCGCTGCCCCCCCCTACCTTGGCCATGTCACAGACGGTGACCAGCGGGCTGAGAGGTACCAGGTCAAAGGAGTGAACCTTGTTCCTGACGCTGCGCGCAATCTTGCAGTCACCACACCCAAAATCCGCCACCACCAGCGAGGCTGACCTGGGGAGGGAGCAGGGGCTCAGAACGCCCCTTCCCCCTCGCCCACCACCTCAGCTTGTCCCCACACTCAGAGGCAGCCCCAGGCCCGGTTCTCCAGCGCTCCCCAGCTCTGCCCGCTCACCGCCGCCGCAGGTAGCGGACGATGCGATGCACAGGGTTCTCCGGCCAGCGCCCCACTTGCTGAGCAAAGCCACGGTGGTAGATTTCAAATGCTTCGGGGTCGCTCTGGAAGAGCTGCACTGCTTCCTGGCTGGTGGACGTGTAGAGCTGCTGGTTGATGTACCGGAACCGGGCGGCCAGGAGCCGCTCCTCCATCCGTGCGCGCAGGGCCGCGGACCGTCCCGAAGGAGCTGCTTCCAGGCCGGGCAGCTCCGGGGCGCCCGGTCCCGTGCCTGCCTGCCCATCTGCGCCCCGCTCCCCTCCAGCTCCTGCCTGGAGCTTGCTCTTCTGGCGCTGCTTATCCTTCTGCTTGTTTCTCTGCTGCCTCCTGCTCAGCCTCCGCGCCGGCTCCCCGGACCCAGCCCCGCTCCCCAGTGCCCCGGGCTCAGCCGACACGCCTGTGGGACCGAGAGGGAAGTCAGGGCGGCGGCAGGCGGCTCCCGGCTCCCTGCCAGGGACCCCCGGCAGGCCCGGCCTGCCCCCGGCGCCTCGGGAGCTGCCGCCACCGAGCGGGGCGGGCGCTGGCACCTCTGTCCGGGCGCTGCCCGCTCTCCTGCAGCTCCCGCTCCGCCTGGGGCTCTCCGGAACCGGCCGGGCGCCC